>CAMTDV010000014.1:92798027-92842614 GCA_947069175.1 Scalesia atractyloides
ATTAGATCACCTTGATCAATGGTTAAAAACTTGATTTCCTTAGTTTTCTCACTAATAAATGGTTTCCTATATATCCGTTCCCTATATATATATATATATATATATATATATTAGTGTGAGGTTCATTGGGAACACTAAAAATGTGGAACCAGGAAACACTTTTAAAAATTTAACTTAACATGTTAAAATCAATTTTTTAATTTTTTTTTCGGATCTTATTATAAATACTGTTAGAAGCATTTTTATAAAAAAATAAAAAATTTAAAATATAAAAACAGTTAAAAAAGGGTAAAAAGTTTTTTTACAATTTTTTTTATTTCGAATAGTTTCTACATATTTTTTATAAGGAAAAGCGCTGAAAAAAGTTTTAGAAAAAATAATTTTAACATGTTAAGTTAATTTTATACGATATATATTTTTAACTGTTTTTAAACATTTTTTTATATTTTCAGTTTTTGTATTAAAAATGTTTCTACATGTATTTATAAAAAAACGTCGAAAAAAATTTAGAAAAACTTCTTTTTTAACAAGTTAAGTATAATTTTAAGAGTATTCCCCGGTTTCCAATTTTTAGTGTTCTATATATATATATATCAATTAATATTTACCCTAATAATTGGTCAAACATCTTGATACTATAAAGTAAATATTATAATAGAGACATTATATATATAAAAATATTATAATAAGAATATTATAATTCAAAATTTAAGTTATAATATATCAACCGTGTAATTGATATACCTATCACAAATACACAAATTCAACCGTGTAATAAGATTATAATATTAATACATTTATTAATCGTATTACACATTTTTATAAGATTACAGTTTTATATACGTCGACCGGTATAATAAAATTCATGGAATCTGAACTGTATGAATGTATAAAATTATAATATTATTATATTTTTTAACGGTGTAATAAGAATTGTACACATTTTTTCAATATTAACCCGTGTTATATACGTGTTTGCCACACCTATAAATTAAAATAATAATTAATCTACTTTTTAATATTTAATTTAAATAATATATGGGTTGTAATCTAATAATATATTTTACAAAATTGTGTAACAAAGAAAATAATTAAATAAGATTCAAACCTATCAACTTATTTCACACGTCTTCATACTATTTCCACTGAATAATTTTGAATGGTCAGAAATGAAAGTCCATAAAAATAAATTCAATGGTCAACCATAAAAATTCACATGCAAGTTCTCGAAAAAGATGAGTAGATTTCCTACTCATAAAATTCGTAACACTTGTTTAATAATATGATAAAAGCTTAGTGAAATATTTAGTAGTATCTGAATATAAGGCTGCATCAATTACAAACTAAAAAATAGAAAGTAAATTGAATTATAGTCACATATGTATTTTATTTTAAAGCTTATTTACCCTAAAAATCAATACGTAATCTCGTCCGTTAATTAAAATAAAAAAGGGATTCGGATAATTATGTGGTATAAGATAAGAGGTGGTTCATGATTGTATGTGATTATGCTTCATCAATATATTCGTTTAATAAAATAAATAAACTTAGCTAAATAGTTCGAAAATATTTTTAGCAAAATCGTTTTAGTAATACTAAAAATAGTAATAATATCTAAACTCATAGTTTACCTTATTAGTACTAAAAATAGTAAAAATATCTAAACTCATAATGTTACTTGATTAGTATGAAGGGAAAAAATGGAAACTTCACAATTCACACGAAGCATCAAAATTGCTATAGAGAACGACTCGTGAGATGAGAAAAAGAAAAAAAATAAATAATCACTAAATTTCCTTGTAATTGTTTCTCAAGTTCATGAGTATCCTTTCTCTTCTACTCCTCTTCATCATCCTCTCGTTACAATGGAAACCTTCGATGTCACGAACATGGATCAAAGCCGGTTATTGGTACACCGGTAGCGAATACCCTATACCCAACATAAACTCAGCTCTATTCACTCACCTCATTTGTGCCTTTGCATACATCAACGCTTCAACCCACGAGCTCATTTTATTAACATCAGACGAGCCATACGTGTCCACGTTTGCATCCACGGTCAAAAAAAGCAACCCATCCGTTAAACAACTTTTGTCAATACGACCCACGAATGAATATCATGGAAACGACAAGAACTCATCAAACTTTTTCTTAATGACCGAAAACCCCGCTTATCGAAAGAGTTTCGTCGAGTCTTCAATTAAAATGGCTAGGTGTTATGGGTTTGAAGGGATAGATCTTTACGCCACTACTTTGTTAAGTACAAAGGGAAACATGACCAGCTTAGGGATCTTATTTAACGAGTGGCGAGTTGTGGTGGATCGAGAAAAACTGATCTTGACCATGGCAGGTCATTACTTGCCTGAACTCGACTCAGTGAGTTACCCGGTTGACTCGGTACGCAAAAATTTTGATTGGGTGCATGTTCGATCATACGACTATCATACACCTATGATGATCGATAATTTCACTGCAGCCCATGCAGCCCTATATGATCCATCTAGCCCGGTGAATACGGATCATGGTATAAAGTTATGGATCAAAAGGGGATTACCGGCTAGCCAGCTGGTGTTAGGTTTAGCATACCATGGCTATGCCTGGACCCTTGCGGACCCGAAAGATGATGGCATTGGTGCACCGGCTAAGGGTATGGCGATTACAAAAGATGGGTCGATGAGCTATGAGTATATCAAGAAGTACTTGAGGAGTTACAGAGTGAATTCAGTGTATAACTCAACATATGTGATGAACTATTGTGCAATTGGTTCGTTTGGGATTGTATTTGATGATGTGGAAGCTATTAGAAATAAAGTTGCTTATGCTAAAAAGAAGGGGCTTCTTGGTTATAGCGTATGGCAGGTCCCTAATGACGACAACTGGAAACTGTCAATAGCTGCTGGTAAGAATGTACCACAATTAATTTTGCCCAATCTTTTAAACCACTTTTATAAGTAATTTCACTAAGTTCTATCATCTCTGGTTCTTTATAGAGAATGACAATGACAATTTAAAATGATTGTATGGAATAAATATATAACTTTGGCGACTTTTGACAATTGCTTTGTGCACAATTGCTTGCTTTATCCCGCACTTACGTTACAAACTTTGCAGCACAAGAAGAAGATACTTACAGCCACCACAAGCGATTATTGGTGATTACTTTGTGCACAATTGCTTCCTTTATCCTGCTACTAGTCTGCATAATCCGTAAGCTGAGAAAAATGATCATATTAAAAGGTAGACATTTTTACATTACAAATCTTACTTGCATGCTAGAGAGACTACAAAAAGTTAAAGGTCTACGTTTTTAAAAATGTTGTTGGATTATGATGTCACCTATGTTGATGATTTCAGTGACATCAAACTCTACGGTAGTGTTCGTTTCACGGAATGGAATGGAATCTTGAGGGATTTGGAATGTCGATTTCACTCCTTGTTTTGTTGGTTTCAACAAGAAAATGAATTGGAATTGACAACAATATAAGGAAGGGAATTTGCATTCTAATTTCATCCAAATTTCATTCCTTTTTGCAAAACAAACACAACTAAATTACAAATCAAATTCAAATTTTTGCGCGAATTCCCATTCCAATTCCATTACAATCCATGAAACAAACACTACCTAAGGATCAAGCACACGACAAACACAAATACGAAATGCAAAAAGCAATGAACGAACACAAAGATTTACGTGGTTTGATCTAAACCGACTTACGCACTAGGCTATTCTTTGTTGAGGTGTTGATTTGATTACTAGTAAATGGCATATAAAGAGAGACTAATTAGGGTTAAGCAACTTGCTCTTAAGTTAAGTACATTTGGGGCCAGAGAATACGAACCCAACAGTCTTCCATTCGGAGGCCTTTAATACTTCCGCATGCACTCCTGAATGTACTTCTTCAATCTGAACTTCAAGTTCCACCTTGATACCACCACTTTCTCATCAATTTAACCTGAAGGCCCGTTAAAGCTCCCCCGAGCTCTAACACATTAATCATGGCTATGTTTGCCTCTGATCAGTCATTTGTCTCTACTAGCTCCCAGACACGATCTGTCGAATCCTTAGATAATCTGATAACAAACAAGACTCTCCATATTAAGCAAGTTATCCTCTGATGAGACTTTAACATCTAAAATACTGGTTCTCTTAGAATATTGCTCCCACTACCAACAAAAACCCCTAACTCGTTTCTTTGAACCTTTCCAAGCACATTAAACCTGAATCCGACCCGTGACTCTAGGATTATCTTCAGCAAAACAACCCTTCTCCTGCCCAAGAGATCTATGAACCTGATTTGGTTTATCTTCTAATCTGGGACAGTTACTCCCTCAACCAAAACTGGCAATATATAACGAACCCATTTCTTTTCTCGAGCTAAAACTAGATTCCCCTTGATATGGTTCCATTGTTTGTTCCCGAACTTAACCTCATACCCCTGTTCATCCAACTGCCCAATAGGAATCAATCTCTTCTTCAAACTTGGAATGACCCTGACATCTTTAAAAGTCCATGAACTGGCTGAAGTCTTCAAATCTTAGTCACCTATAACCATAATGTTTAATAACCTCATTATTTGCTAGTCTTACCTTACATAAATCACTTTCTTTCAAATTGTACAATGTTCCACTATTGTGGATAATGTTAAATGAGGCACTCGAATCCATAAGCCATGAATCCTCACTCCTCTCCATGCTACAAACTAAAGCTTTATTATCTTCTTAGTGTTTTGCTGCAGTGGTTTGGTTCAATGGCTAAGGCTGTCGGCGACTAATCTTCATACGGACATGAAACCCAAAAGACAATAAACGAACATAGAGATTTACATGGTTAGACTAGTTTAGACTGATCTACGTCCACAAGTAGCAACTAGGTTATTCTCTATTGAGGTGTGAATTTTGATTAAAGTACATGGCATATAAATATAGGCTAATTAGGATTTAGCAACTTGCTCCCCAACTTAAGGCCTTTTAGGGCCCACATGGCCAACTAAGCCCAACACAAACTATTTTGGGTAATCTGGATTTATGTGAAGAGCAAATGAGAAATCATAATTGTTAGGATCTGAGTTTGAATTACTTGTAGTTTTTGTTTCAAAAATGGAAAATGATTGAGTTTTAAAAGAGATTTGCAGCGGAAATAAATGAAAAACTTTTACTACAAGCAATGGTCGTTTGTTTCCATCATTATCATGCTTTCAAGTTGGTAAACTCGCATGTGATTCACAAACTCCCCCTCAGCTTTGCAATTGAATTTGGTAGTAAGAAAATGCAGAGAAGATGATATGCGAAAGTTGATCTTTTGATAGACAAGTTAAACTGTTACACAAGTTACCTATTTGTACTAAACTATCTAACCACTGAGTATCTTTGATGACGTCAGGGTTGATAGTGACAGGAAACTATATGTAACTAACTACAAACACTGCTAATACTAACTATCAATGCTTAGCACTGTTACATTGAATATCTATCTAATGACTAAGCTCTGATCTCTATCCTCTGATCCTTGTAACTCTGGCAGACCTTTGCAACTTTGTCAAGTCAGATGATAGAAGAGCAGTCTTTAGGGAAAGCAATTTATATACAAGATAGTTTAACTAAAGCTCGGATAGTGTTATTTGGCTTTGTATCATCTGTTCCTTTCATATGGTTCAATCCCAACAATCTCCCCCTGGAACAGATGATGCCTAAAAACACTTTATTCTCGGTCTTTATTCCTTAAGAATAATTCTCTTATTTGACCTTTGAATTGAAGTTCAACTTAAGAGATTCTATGTCATCAGCATCCTTCTCCAGCTCAAACATAATAATTCTTGGAAGTCTTCTACTGTAAGCCCATAAGCAGCTTCCATAGATAGTTTAGTGGCATTACCATCAGACTTGAGCAGTGTCAATTCATGGGTGTCTTTGTCGACCTTCCATTTTAGAATTTTTGGGTCTGAAGGTTTTCTTGAAGGAGCTTTTATTGCTGAGGATTGAGAAGGAGCTATTTGTGATAAATCTTTAGCCAGCTTGCACTTAAATCATCATTTGGATAATCAATCATATTCTTTATACCTTCTTTGATGAATGTATCCTCAAACTCTTTGTCAATCTTTTCAGACATCTCCCCTTGCTTTTTCTGTGTAACAGGGCAAGTGTGGAATGGCCAGATGTTGTGCTGGACTTTTTGGAGAGTTGGGCTTTGAGAATAGCATCTTCAAAACCTGGAGGTTGACAGACATACACCTCTTCTTTGATTTTTTCCATACAAAAATGCACTCTTTATATCCATTTGATACACCTTTATGTTGTGGTTAGCAGCAAAAGCTAAGAACAGGCGAATAGCTTCCAACCTTGCTACAGGAGCAAAAGTCTCATCATAGTCTATACTTCTTCCTGTCTGTAGCCTTGAACCACGAGCCTTGCTTTGTTTTTTGACAACAATACCCCTTTCATCAGTTTTGTTCTTGAAGACCCACTTTGTGCCAATTGGACTTACATCTTTTGGCAGTGGCACAAGCTCCCAAACTTGTTGTCTCGTGAACTGAAGGAGTTCTTCTTGCATGCTTCTACCCAGCTGTTGTCTTTCAATGCCTCTTGGTACTTGACTGGCTGTGTGAGTAAAACCAGCAAAAGACAAATATTTAGGATTGACTCAGTGTGAGCACCTCAGATTTGATGTTGCCAATAACTTGATCTGCTGGATGGCTTTTGAGATAAATCAAATCACCTTGGTATGGAAAAATAGCATTTTGAGGTGATGGTTGCAAATGTGTATCATCTGAGCTAACCTCTGTGGTGAATTTGAAGTATCAGCCGCTGATGTAAATGGAGGTGGTGGTATTGGGGGTATAGAGGTAACATTCTGATGATTTTTGTGCCCAAATGTAGGACTTTTATCAACAGATGTTTGATTTTGTGAACTGGCAGAGGTTTGAGGATCAAAGACTGTTGACTCAGAAGAGGCAGAGTTTACACAAGAGCTTGTGGCACCTGATCCTCTGTTGGAAGAATTGACTTTTATTTGTGGAAGCACACAGTCATATTCTTGATCTTGATCTTCTCTAGATGATTGTGGTGTACCTGCATTGTCTAGCTTGATAGAAACATCAGCAAATGTGAATTTATCTAAATCAAAAAGCTCTGCAGGATTTGCTGGGATTTTCATTGATGAAAGTTCATTGAACTTCACATTCAAAGTTTCTTCAACACACTTGGTCCTAGAGTTAAAAACTCTGTAGGCTTTAGAAGTGGTTGAGTATCCAAGAAAATAACCACAGTCAAGTTTGGCTGCAAACCTAGATATAGAATCTTTTAAGTTCAAAATGAAGCATGGACAGCCAAAAACTTTAAAATAGGAAATCAGAGGTTTGATTTTATACAAAATCTCATAGGCAGTCTTTTGATGCCTGGGTGTTGGGATTGAACCTATGAAAGGAACAGATGATACAAAGCCAAATCACACTATCCGAGATTTGGTTAAACTATCAGAGGTTACAACCTCTGTTGTACATGCACTGCTTTCTAAAAGACTGCTCTCCTATCATCTGAATTCACAGAGTTGCAAAGGTCTGCCAGAGTTACAAGGATCAGAGGTTAGAGATCAGAGCTTAGTCATTAAATAGATTATCAATGTAACAGTGCTATGCACTGATAGTTAGTATTAGCAGTGTTTGTAGTTAGTTACATTTATTTCCTGTCACTATCAACCCTGACGTCTTCAAAGATGCTCAGTGGTTAGATAGTTTAGTATAAATAGGTAACTTGTGTAGCAATTTAACTTGTCTATCAAAAGATCAACTTTCGTATATCATCTTCTCTGCATTTTCTTACTACCAAACTTCAATTGCAAAGGATGAGGGGGAGTTTGTGAATCACATGCGAGTTTACCAACTTGAAAGCATGATGATGATGAAAAAAACGACCATTACTTGTAGTAAAACTTTTTCATTTATTTCCGCTGCAAATCTCTTTTAAAACTCAATCATTTTCCATTTTTGAAACAAAAACTACAAGTAATTCAAACTCAAATCCTAACATGGGGTTAATCAAAACTCTGTTTTGGACATAGAAAGCAGTGTTTACAGCCTCTGCCCAGAAAGACAAGGGTAAACAGAGTCTGCTAGCAGTAGGTCTTGCTGATTCAATTAAGGTTCTATTTTTCCTTTCAACCACCCCATTTTGCTCTGGAGTTCTTGGAATGCTATATTGTCTAACAATTACTTTTGACTCACAAAAATCATCCAACTCCTGTTTTTAAACTCTGTTCCATTGTCACTCCTAAGGATTTTTACTGGAAGATCAAATTGTTTTTCTACTTGTTTAACAAAGTTTTGCAAAATGACTGCAGTTTCATCCTTAGAGTGGAGAAAGAAGGTCCATGTAAACCTAGAGAAATCATCAACTATCACTAGCAATACCTTTTGTGTTTTAAGCTCATGATTTGCACTGGGCCAAACAAGTCCATGTGAAGCAATTGTAAACACTGGTTTTTTGGACTCTTCAATTGATTTGAAAGAACTTTTATGTTGTTTTCCTTTTTAAGCAGGAAACACAATGTTCTTCACAGGAAAATTGCTTGTGAGGCAAACCTCTTACAAGACTTTGTTTTGAGAGTGTGGTGATAGTTTTAAGATTTGTGTCCAAGTCTTCGATGCCATAACTCAGTCTCTTTGCTAGAAGCAACTTCTGTGTGCAGTGAGTTGTGCTTTGCTCTCAGCAATGATTTGATCAATCTTTTTAACAACCTCTGGTCCCACAATTTGATAAGTTTTCTTAGTGAAGAAGGATCCATACCCTCTGTCACTCATTTGTGAGACACTCAACAGGTTAAATTTCAGATTGTCAATTAAATTCACATTTTCAAATTTGAGTTTACCAGCCAGAACCGAACCAGACCCTAAAACCTTTCCCTTTGAGTTATTACCAAAAGATATATCACCCCCACCCCCCATGAGCCATGAAGTCCTTGAGAAGGGCTCTACATCCTGTAATGTGCCTGGAACCTCCACTATCTACATACCATAAGCTATCAAGGCAAGTAGAGGGTCCCTGCACATCAAGTAGATATATCAGTTAAGATAGGTCTCCAAAGCCAAAATGGCTTTGGATGGGGTCACAGATGGTCCAGCCTCAAGTCTAGGACAATGGTCAGTGGTTTGGATATTTTCTTGTAATATCTGCTCTTTACCATTTCCTATCAGATGATTGTATCCATAGGGATGCTTATTCACTCTTTGTTTTGAAGGCTTTTTGTATCCTTCATAAGTAAGAGGAACCCTTTTATAGGCTAGTTGGCCATACCCTCTTGGAAATAGGTTTGATAGTGGGGCATCTGTCACTTGCACCTCTCTAGGAACAGAGGTTTTGTTTAAAGCTTTTGTAACAGATGTTTCAGTTGGTTCAAAACTCTGCTTAGATTTATTTCCAGCAGAACTTGAACCTTCTCTTTCTAGTGCTTTTGCCTTGATCCATTTTACCTTTTGCTCATAGTTTTTGAATATGCACATTTGAGTTAAGTGATTGTTTTGTTGCAGATGGTGTATCTTGAAGAAATTTTGATAACACAAGTTTTGTTAATATCATAGGCTTTTAAAAGAAAACAATCCGCAGCCACATGATTTCTTTTTTAACAAAATTCACAAAACAAGTTTTTAATCTTTACTCTTCTTTTCCTACCAGACTTTTTAGCAGCAGTGGTTGTAACCTCTGCTGGTACATCTTTGATAGGGATCACCAGTGCTTTTGGGGCTTTAATACCATCAGAGGTTGTAAAGTCCATTGGCTTAAAGTTTTCTAAAATATCACATTCATCTGACCAGGTTGGTTTAAACTGATATTTTTCAATTTCTTTATCGTTTGTTGAAACCTCTGATTTTTCCAAAACAATTTTGTTTCCAGCTTTATCTGTGATTTTTATTTCTTCACCAGCCAAATTTGTTGGGACTATTTCAACTAACTCAAAATCAATTTTAGCAACATTTTTCTCATTTTGGTCATAGGTTCTAAAACCTACACCAAACTTAATGTTGCTCTTGATCTGAGCATCAAGCATAATCTCATAACCTTTACAGGACTCAACCCATTTTTCACAAGTGATTTGGGTTTCTTCTAACTCCTTTTTACACACTTGGTATTTTTCTACCATAGTTTGGAGTTGGTCCTTGGTTATGCTTGATTCATGTCTCAGGCTACTCATTTCAGAATCTTTTTCACTTAACTTTGATTTTAACTCTTTAATCAGTTTTTTCAAAATTAAGTTCATCTTCTAAAATTTTATTCCTCAGGTTTTCATTCAACTGCTTAATGATTGCAAAAGCAATGATGCATTTGTCAGAACATAGATCTTTAAGGATCTGAGGTGATACCTTTGTAGCAGCCATGAGAGCACAATCACACTCATCTTCACACACATCAACATTCCATGGGTCAGCAAGAAGTTCTTTTCCTTATCAGCAGCATTTTCCTTTTCTTCACTTGAAATCACTGTTTCATCACAAACTTGAACTTCATCAGTTTTTGACACTAACTCCACAGATTCAACACCTTCAGCAATTGTCTCTAAGGCCATTAAACAAAATTCTTGTTCAACATCATTTTTGGCCATTAAAGCAAAGTTCTCATCAGTCAAATCCTCAGGCAAGCTACTCCAGTCAACATAACTTTGTGTGAAAAAGCTCTGTTGACCAACCTCTGCTGGACTAGCAGTGGTTTGAGCAGGTTGTGTGACAATGGGTACTTGTTGTACATGCACTTGAGGATGTGATGGTGCCTGAACATATTGAATTTGTGGAGCAGTGGATTGAACATAATGCACTGGAACAGTAGTAGCAGGATGTGCAAAGTGGGCAGTGTTTTGAACATGTTGAGCAGGGGCATATTGGGAATAGTGAGTAGTGTTTTGTGTATGCTGAGGTCTAGGGCCATGATGAGTCACTATTGGTCCAGAATTTTGAGACCTGCATTCTCTGGCTAAGTGTCCTAACCTATTACACTTATAACACGTGACTTTTGATTTATCCAGCCCAACCTTCAATCCCTCATGCAATCCTAGGAATTTCCTACCAGTTCTCTTATAGAATTTACTAGCCCTAACACTCAATAAGGCCAGTTGGTGCAAAATATCCATTTCTTCAAGATCAGAAGGTTCAAAATGTTGCAAGTCATTCAGCTCAAAGATAAATTATCAGAGGTTTGGCTTTCCCCACTAGCAGTGAAAGCATAGTTGGGTGCATATGTTTCAGATCCAAAGTTCCTACCAGAAGTAATATCTATATAGTGATCATAACTTTGGTCCTTACTGCTGCCAGATCCCATGAAGTTGTGTCAACGACATTTCTTTAAACCCAACAGACTTTCTTGTTACATAAGCTACAGTCTCCCACTTATTTAACGATCTAAGGAACGACTATTGACAGTCGAATTAGGAAAAACCACGTTAACCAGTCTAAGTTCACTGATGAGACAGCTGTAACGTTTGAACTGTTGTGTAGAGACTCTCCTTTCAAGTGACAAAACGTTTCATACTGCTGATTTAGAACTTCTCTGTTACTTTCAATCACTTCCTCAGTCCCACCGAATTGCTCTTCAGTGCATCCCATAAATCCTTTGCACTATTGCAATGGAGTAGACCAGCATAAATCTCATTGGGTAAGGCTGAAGCAACTATGCTAAATGCCTTAGCATCCAATTCAATTTTCTGGAAATCCTGCTCCGAAAAGTTTTCAGGATTTTTTGTCACTTGTTTAGTTGGATCCTCTGTTCTTGGAACCATCGGAACGTGAGGTCCATAAGCAACAGATCTCCAGCAACCGATGTTTTGCTGAGCAAGGATATGAACCATTCGTTGTTGCCAAATGAAATATTCATTTCTTTTGAGCATCGGCGGTTTGAACAAGGATCTAGAGTTGGCATCCTGTGTGTTTTGAGACATTTTCAGTTGATTTTTCATAGATTTATGTTTTAAAAACTTTGAACGTAATAAAACTCTGTTTATCAAGCAAAAACAACCAAACTAAATAGCAGAGAGCTGATCTGTTCGAATCAAATCGATTGTTAGATCGAATTTGTTGAATCAAGCTCTGATACCAATTGTTAGGATCTGAGTTTGAATTACTTGTAGTTTTTGTTTCAAAAATGGAAAACGATTGAGTTTTCAAAGAGATTTGCAGCGGAATAAATGAAAAAGTTTTACTACAAGCAATGGTCGTTTGTTTTCATCATCATCATGCTTTCAAGTTGGTAAACTCGCATGTGATTCACAAACTCCCCCTCAGCCTTTGCAATTGAAGTTTGGTAGTAAGAAAATGCAGAGAAGATAATATGCGAAAGTTGATCTTTTGATAGACAAGTTAAATTGTTACACAAGTTACCTATTTATACTAAACTATCTAACCACTGAGCATCTTTGATGACGTCAGGGTTGATAGTGACAGGAAACTATATGTAACTAACTATAAACACTGCTAATACTAACTATCAGTGCTTAGCACTGTTACATTGAATATCTATCTAATGACTAAGCTCTGATCTCTATCCTCTGATCCTTGTAACTCTGGCAGACCTTTGCAACTTTGTCAAGTCAGATGATAGAAGAGCAGTCTTTAGGGAAAGCAGTTTATATACAACAGAGGTTGTAACCTCTGATAGTTTAACTAAAGCTCGGATAGTGTTATTTGCTTTGTATCATCTGTTCCTTTCATAGGGTTCAATCCCAACAATAATGAACATTGATAAGAGTTAGGAGGTTTAGAGTACATGTTTTAAGGGTGAAGTTCAAAGGCTGGGGTTCAAGGGGGCACCGCCCTTGTCGGGTCCGGGCTTGGTTTTCGGTAGTGAATATGTAGCAAGTTTCCACTTATAACTTTCTAGTCTATTAGTAGCAACTTAGTCTATTAGTAGCAGCATAAGCTTATGTGACAACTTAGTGTATAAATAGCAAAATGAGCTTTAAGTAGTAACTAGGCTTCGGTAGCAACAGAGTTACCACCTAACATCGTTAGCAACAAAATTTACTACTAATTGAGTTCGTGTTGGAACAAAGTTACTACTCTTGTAATTGTTGTAGCTACACCCTAGCTGTCATACCTTTTTCATCAGAGGTCATGACATTTCAACCCATGTATAAAGGAATCACTTGGTCTAATTCCAATCATTGAAATAACTCTTTGAATTCTCACAGAAAAGAACATCTCCCCCTAAGAATTTTTTTTGTCTATATGATTATTGATTTCTTGTACCCACGAAATCCTTTAAACTAAAAGTGATATTGCACGGTTTAGAAAACTATCAGGAAATTGGGAAATCATATATAACTTAATGATTTATATGTTATTAAGTATCAAGTGCCTAACATGTAACATTGAGGATAACATGTTCTATTTGCTTTAATAGTGAAACAGGTCATGAATAGAAGCAAAACATCAACTCATGGCCACCAAGCAATTAGATTTGCTGACATAATGGAAGCAACAAGTAGCTTCTCAGAAGAAAATAAGATTGGCGAGGGTGGATATGGACCAGTTTACAAGGTACCATATATGTCTTTTATTTTACATTTACAAGGTAACTATGATTATAAACAACTATGCATTGACATTGACATCAACATAAGCTTTACAAATCTATAGAATAGATAAAAACGTTATCCTCGGAAAGTAATAGCAGTAATACAACAATTTATGCTTGTGGATCACTAGGGAAAATTATCAAATGGACAAGAAATAGCAGTAAAAAGACTTTCGCGTAGTTCTAAACAAGGAATCGAGGAGTTCAAGAACGAGGTTACATTTGCAACAAAACTACAGCATGTAAATCTAGTAAAACTCTTGGGGTTCTGCACTGAAAGGGAAGAAAAGATACTGATCTATGAATACATGCCAAATAAAAGTTTGGACCTCTACCTCTTTGGTGAGAAGTCTTCTATACTCTTAATATTGTTGAGTCAATTACATGATCCCACATTTTGCTTTACCTTAAATTACTTGTGTAGATCCAAGGAGAAGGTTGATGTTGAACTGGGAGAAATGGGTTGAAATAATTGAAGGGATAATCCAAGGACTTTTGTATCTCCAAGAATACTCTAGACTAACAATAGTTCATAGAGACTTGAAAGCAAGCAACATATTACTTGATGGTAATATGAAGCCTAAAATATCAGATTTTGGTATAGCAAAAAGCTTTGAGAGCAATGAAATTGAAGCAAATACTGACCGGATTGTTGGAACTTAGTAAGTATGCTCAGAAGTTGGAATCATTAATCCACATAATTTTGATTTCAAGTGTATTAATTTTGAATATTCATATATCACTATTCTTTAGACGCTATCTAAGTATTTCCTTGGTCCAATGCAGTGGATGTGTCCCTCCTGAGTATATAAAACAAGGTTTATACTCTAGAAAATATGATGTTTATAGCTTCGGAGTTCTCCTACTGCAGATCATAAGTGGGAAGAAGAACTACAACGTCTATGGACCATATCAAAACCTCAATCTCCTAGAATATGTATGTTCTTTTTCTCCTATTTGCACAAAGGTGTTTCAACTTTGATGGTTGACCATAAACAATTGCAGGCATATGTTCTATGTCAAGAAGGTAGAGGAATGGAATTCATTGATTCTTCATTGGATGATGAATCTTCAACGTATAAATTGACCAGATGCATTCAGGTGGCATTGTTATGTGTTGAAGAGAAATGGACACACAGGCCATCAATGGTGGAAGTTGCAGCCATGTTAAGGAATGAAAATCAAAATCTTCCTATGCCAAGAAGACCTGCTTTTTCAACAAATGAATATGATGAAGAAAATAAAAATAAAACCAATGGGAATGTCCATTCTATTAATATTGCAACTATTTCCCAACTTTTACCACGTTGAGTTACAAGTATGACTAGTAGTGATGCATTAAACAGTTCGTTGTTGAGTATTTTTTTTTTAAGTAAGCCTATTCCAACTTGGGTTCTAAATCAAATTTGTTAACCGATAATATCTCCTTTGTTATAATCAAATTGTATCTCGTATATATTTGTGAATATTTGTTTGTTAGGATTGATTATAGGTTCCTGTTTCCCCTCTTCCATTTGTATGTATTTATAGGTTGTCAATATCCTAAAGAAATCAAGGAAGTTTGTTATTTTTCATGGTATCAACCTCTGGCGAAGATCTCGATCTCGCTAGCCATCCCCTCCTTCACTTCAAGCTTTCTTCGCTGAACATCATGGGGCGATAAACCTGTTGAAAACAAACCTTAAAACCAACAAACCCTCCACCCCGTATACACCGTCACTAATATCCAACACAAGGTTCCGATTCTTGATGGAGTCGAAGTTACCTAGCCTGCTTTTTCAACAAATAGATACGATGAAGAAAAGAAATATAAAACCTATGGAAAAGTCTATTCTATTGATATTGCAACCATTTCCCAGCTTTTACCTCTGTGAGATATCACTATGTCTTCTAGTGGTGGAATCAAGGCTTCTTTGAGTATAAAGTTTTTTTATTCATTACAACTCTGGCTTCCAACCCCAATTTCTAAACAGAACACGGATAGTTCTTTTGCTTCTACTGAACCTTTGCACAATTAATCTGACCGTTCTTTTGTTGCTACCGAACCTTTGCACAATTAACCATGATGCGAGCGTGGCATCGACCAGTATTCTTCTATTCAACATCTTTTAATACTTTTGATATTTTAGTGCAACTTTGTTCTTAGGACTTCTGGAGTTCTGGAGGATAGACTAAGAAAATATGATCATTTTTAGGGACATTCCATCACATGTTCTAATCATAATGTTTCATCTATAATAGTTATCCATGTATACCTAACACCTTTATTTGAAACTTTCTTTCTTGATTACCATTTATTCGCTTACCGTTCAATAAGCTAAGTCCTATTTTTCTTTTTCTACACAACAAGTTAGAGGCTATTCTTGAAAATATGAAAAGTTCTCAAGAGTTCAAAAATACTTAGTTTTAAGAAATGAAATGAACTAGAATTTATATATTGAAAATATGAAAAGTTCTCAAGAGTTCAAAAATACTTAGTTTTAAGAAATGAAATGAACTAGAATTCATATATCCTATAAAATTGTAACATTTAAAGCATTTATGGAATTATGTTTGTAATATGATTCTTGTAATAGCGCCGGTCTACGAAATTTGGGTGTTGCATTACTTAATAGATTAGTGTATGAAATCATGAATTTTAAATTGATGTCAAAAGAAATATGAGTGTATTTGTTTATATGACATTATTCATCACCAATCTCCCCTTTCAATCATGACAATAATACAAAGTATAAGCTGACCAAAAGTATATAACTATGTTCATACGATTCATTTTTCCCATGTTTGGCTTGGTAATCTTTATCCCTCTTTCACGTATCAAAGAGGGTGAGTTAATTTTTATTATAGGCGAAATTTTGTAAAAAGGTAAAATGGAATCCAGCCAAGAGCTTAAGTACAAACAAACACCCAGACATAAAATTGCAAATTTAAAAATTTTAATATCTCCATATCTTGCAACTTTGGACGATTTTTAATCCATAAGGATCCAATTGCCATTAGTAGCCTCATATCTGGGACCACTAAGAGGATAGCCTTGTGGGTCATTTTCTTAGTGATATTGTGTAAATGAGCACTGATGTCCACCAATGGATGGATGATAATTATCATATATATTAAAAATAGAAGCTTGTGAATAATAGCTTCTCCATTCAAAGCTTGCCACGTGGAAAATTTTTTCTTTTCTTTCATTTATCTATCGTTTATCAAAATACCCGGTACGGTTCTGTTCGGTCTTGGTACATGAATGTAAAAAACGGCACCAGCCTGTTACAGAAAACATCAAAATCGGTACCGAATTGATATTGAAAATTTTTAGTTCGGGAAATTTGGTACACCCAACCAATACCATTTGCTCATCTCTGATCACGGGTACCGTACAAACACCAACGGTATCGTACAACAATTTTTTTAATTAATTTTTTTTTTCAACTTGAGCTCGATGTCAACCGATACTAAATATACCTTCTCTATTCAAAAAACCAAGTTAATAATAGTATCTTCTCCATTCAAAGCTTGCCACGTGGCAATCTTTTTTTTTTTCATTTATTCATCTTTTAACGGTCTTGTTCGGTCTGGTACATGAAGGTAAAAACCGACATCATCCTGGTACAGAAAACATCAAAAGTCGGTACCGAATGATATTGAAAATTTTTAGTTGGGAAATTCGGTACTTCTAACTAATATCATTTGCTCATCCCTAATCACAAATACCGTACAAACACCAACGGTATCGTACAACTTTTTTATTGATTTTCTTCAACTTTTAATGTTTTCTTTTTTTTTTGTTTCAAGGCTAGGATGAGCTCGGTGCCAACAGATACTAAATCGGTACTGGTACCGAAAATACCGATTACGGTACATGTATATGAAGGTAAAAACTGGTAGCAAACCGGTACCGGGAACGCCAAAAGTTGGTACCGAATTGACTTAAAATCTTTCGGTTTGGGAAATTCGGTACCAGTACCCAATACCATTTGCTCATCTTTGACCACGGGTTTCATACGAACAACATCATTAGCATAAAACTTTTTTGGTTGATTTTCTTTCGGTTATCTTGTACTGTTTTTTTTTTTACATTTTCTTTTTATTCTTGTCGGCGGTTCTGTGTGTAACGCGCTCGTGGTGATTTCAAAACACATGTAAACACAAGCTAAATTATAAAAAAAGTTTGCCGCAACGTGGCAAGAGTGATAAACTTAGTTAGAATAAATAGAATATCAAGTAATATTTGGGTAATACAAGAATTGCACAATAGAACCATATAGGTTAAATGATTATAGATTAATATCACCCCTCAAGAGAGATGGTGGCGGACCAACGTGAAGCATCTTCTGAAAAGCAACATATTGAGGACGTGGGCGACTTTTGGTGAATAAATCTGCTACCTAGAGCTTGAATGGAATGAAACAAGTGTGGAGCTTCCCAGAAGAGACAAGTTCACATATAAAATGATGTTTAACCCATTTGTGTGAGACCGGATTCTATGTGAGAAAAAGAAGACTTGTTTTATCACAAAGAATTGTAAAGTGAGTGGCTGAAAAGGAATGAAGTTCACAAAGAAGATGAGTGATCCAAATGATTTCAGTTGCCTAGTTAGCCATAGCCCAATATTTAGATCCGCAACTCGAGTGTGAAACAATGAGTTGTTTCTTAACACTCCAAGAGATAAGATTACCTCCAAGAAAAAAATGGTAAGGTGATATGGTATGTTTCTGATGTTATTACCATACGAAAAAATGGTAAGGTGATATGCTCGGAGGGTCCCTATGGTTTGTCATTTTTAACCTTTAGTCCTCAACTTTCTAAAATTACATGTATGTTACTTGTGATTTGATCATTTGTTACTCGGATAGTCCCTAGAGTGGATGGTGGTTAATTTGTTCAGTTAAATCAATATGAAATAACTAGACTACCCTTATAATAAAAAAGAAAAATTAAAAACTAAAAGAAATATACTAATGGACCCACTTCATCTAATTCCCCCTGCCCCACCACTACTTCCTTTTTCTTCTTCGACACCTGATTAGGTTCCCGCCACTAACATTGATGGACTCGATGAAACCAACACCGACATAATCAAGACATCCCCTGCTTCCTCAACAGATCCTGACTACACCTCACTAAGAACAGGACCTGCAACTACTATCGGCGACAATACAAGGATTCCGGCAGCATCAGATCCAACGGCCGGCAACGATTGGAAAACGTGTGAAGTTTCAGGTTACCTAACTCACGGATGAGCAGTGGCGAAGCTTGAGATTTCTGACCTAGGGTCGGAAGTCACCGAATCTAAAACTATACCTACAAAATTATAAAACCGGGGGATCAAAAACATATATACCTAAAAATTTCTATACGAAAACTATATACCGGACACTAGTGAGCGAAAAGTTTGGGGGGTCGGACGCCCCGGCCCCCAACTAAGCTACGCCCACACAGAGGAGGACGACGGTAGGGAATGGTATGAAGTTTCCCAATGATACAGAGGTTCCTACAACTACTTCCGGCAATTATTGAAAAACGTGTGAAGATTCAAGCTACCGAACGTCGCAGAGGACGACGGCTAGGAATGGTAGTGATGACGATTGTGAATTGATACCGGTTATGCTTCATATTTTTGTTGATAGCCGGTAATGGCGGCCATGACTAGGAATGGTGGTGATTATGGTGGATAAGGGTGGAAGAACTGTTGTAGGTGATGTGGTAGTGGTGATGGATTAGAGAACATGTGCGGTAGGGAAGGGATGTGCCCACATGTTTTTTTTTAATTTATATGTTTATGTAAATGTTTTAAATGGACCCCACACTTTTAATTGTTTCTCTAAATGTTTAAGTTATAATTCTTAATCATACGGGTAGTCTAGTCATTTCACATTGATTTAACAGAACAGATTAATCACCATCCACTCTGGGGACTATTCGAGTAATAAACGATCAAACCACAGGGAACATACATGTAGTTTTAGAAAGTTGGACACTAAAGGTGAAAAAATGGCAAACCACAGGGACTATTCGGGGAATTTACTCCGAAAAAAATAAAACATATTTGTAGTTTCTTCACATGTTCTTGAAATTTTTTTTTATGTATGTATATGAAAAAGTAAGCATATCCTTTATGGTACACACACGCTGTATTACACAGATTTGGGTTGAGTATGAGTAGATATGATAAAAGTAGATGCAATAGCTAGTTGGGGACTTTGGCTAAGAGTTAAAAGCATACGAGCATTGGCTATCTATTTCGTGAATGATGGCAAATTATGAATATATGTCAATATCAGAGATCAGCCCTTAAAATTTTTAAATCGAACTATAATGTAACCTAAAACCAACATTTATCTATGATAATAAAATCAACATTTATTGCATCTGAAAACAAGACAAATCCTAATAAATGACTTGCCACTCGAACGCTGCAACTGATAATAACACATGACTCATGATAAGGAATTAATTGATCAACGAGAGGGCGATTGTTAAGGATGTCAATCATCAAAGAATTCAACTCGTTTACTATTGTAATGAGGAGAGGTAAGTAGTGAGTGTGCACCCACATACATATACACACACTTGGAAACATGTGGAGCAAGAGATATAAAATCATTGTAAAGAGAATGATGAAGAAAACTCACATATAAATTGGCTACTATCAATGTCACAAAATTATTTTGGGAATAACGGTGAATTAACTCCTCTTGAAGTTGGACCATTTAAAATTTTGAATAAGTCTCGTGGTGTAAAAATTAGAACTACCTCAAGAACCGGATGGAATTCATGACACTTTTCACGTGTCAACTTAAGGAAAAGCCTAGCCAATGAATCCTTACACATACCTTTGGATTAGATACAATTAGATAACAAGCTACACTTCAAGTGGGGTCCAGAATTTACTTGGGAACAAGAGTACCACGTAAAACCTAAATAACCACATCTCTTTCTGAATGAAGTTTCGACCATAACACCAGTTGAACTTCAGTATGAAATTCTCTTAACAAGAGGAGACTGTGAAATTGGCCACTAAACAAGGTTAACCTTGACTTTATTGTTGTTTTGGTACATTATGATACTTTAGCTGATAGCTAGACACAATTCCTAATTTAGTAGGAATTGCAATCCAAAACCCTAGTTTCACATAAGTGTTTGTGGAAGCATCTAGAACATGATAAGCATTGGTGAACTACATATAATTATCCAAATTGGGAATTACATTCAACAATACAAAACCATCCTTATAAGTATTACTTAAGGCTTAATTTAATCCAAGAACGCTTAAAGCTTCCTTAAATAAAAGCTTTAGTTTGGAAATACAACAAAATGTTATATATGTAACGTTTATAATAAATTTGTGACAAGCTAATTAAATAAATACAAATAAGAGTAAAACGCAATAGGTGTCCTTGAGGATTAAGGGAAGTGTCTGCTTGAGTCCCCGCAGAGAATTCAGAGATGAAGAACTTGTTTCAGATGAACAAAGGCAAAAAAACTTGTTTAAGACAAAGAACAAATTTGAACGATGAACAGAGACGACGAACTGAGTAACGCTAGCCGCAAACGTGCCTTAACTTTTGATGAATAATCTTAACTTTTAGATTTTCGTGATTCCGTAATTAGTTTTCTGTTTAATTTTGCAGAAATTGATTGTGTATTATTAAATTTTTTAGTTTCATTTAGATTTGTTGAAGATGGTATTTGATTTTGTTATTATGAAATGGTATTATAAAGATGTTAGATCTCGAAGATGGTTATGAACTTGATTTGGTTTGGGGGATATGAAATTCTTGTGCTTGCTAACAAAATAAAAAAAATTTTCTTGTGCTTGTTTACTTTCACCTTGAACATGAGCACTGATTTGGTTGATGGTGGTGGATGGTGGATGGTCGTGGTGGTGGAAAGTGGTGGGGGTAGTGGTGGTGAATGTGGCAGAAGGTGGTGGTTGATTTGATTTTGTTTGTTTTATGATAAATCTTAACTTTTAGATTTTTGTGATTGTGTAATTAGTTTCCTGTTTAATTTTGCAGAAATCGATTGTGTATTATTAAAATCTTTAGTTTCATTCAGATTTGTTGAAGATGGTATTTGATTTGGTTGTTATGAAATGGTATTATAAAGATGTTAGATCTTGAAGATGGTTATGAACTTGATTTGGTTTGGGGGATATGAAATTCTTGTGCTTGCTAACAAAATAAAAAAAAAATCTTGTGCTTGTGTACTTTGACCTTGAACATGAGCACTGATTTGGTTGATGGTGGTGGATGGTCGTGGTGGTGGAAAGTGGTGGGGGTAGTGGTGGTGAATGGCGGCAGAAGGTGGTGGTTGATTTGATTTTTTTTATGATAAATCTTAACTTTTAGATTTTCGTGATTGCGTAATTAGTTTTCTGTTTAATTTGCAGAATTGATTGTGTATTATTAAAATCTTTAGTTTCATTCAGATTTGTTGAAGATGGTATTTGATTTTGTTATTATGAAATGGTATCATAAAGATGTTAGATCTCGAAGATGATTATGAACTTGATTTGGTTTGGAGGATATGAAATTCTTGTGCTTGCTGGCAAAATAAAAATAAAAAAAAATCTTGTGCTTGTGTACTTTGACCTTGAACATGAGCACTGATTTGGTTGATGGTGGTGGATGGTCGTGGTGGTGGAAAGTGGTGGGGGTGGTGGAAAGTGGTGGGGGTAGTGGTGGTGAATGGCGGCAGAAGGTGGTGGTTGATTTGATTTGTTTTTTTTTTTTTAATATTGTGAGATTGCCAAAATACCTTTGGCCTAACTGTCAAACTCACATAATCTTGATGAAGGGACTCAATGTGTAGCGCGTTTTATAGGAAAGAGAACATGATAGGACCGTCCTCGATAGCACAGGAACCTAGAATTTGTATCTAATGTCCAATTAGGCGGAAACTAAGTGACATGTTAATCATATAACAAGAATTATTTATTAATTGTCTGTTTATTGATCAATATTCGTAAACATTCAAGTTCCGGATCCGACAGGGCTTCGCCTCAAGTTTGCCAAAAGTTCTCCACGTTCTACAAATGAAATCCTAAGGCATCTATATATGGTAGTACAAGTTCGCTGGGAAGGACCACAAGTTCGGGCGAACTTGTTTGAACAAGTTCGGCCGAACTTGTTCCAACTTCATATTCCGGGCGAACTTGTCTACCATTTACATAAATACTTCTAATTTCTCACGTAATCTAATCCAATCTAACAATATTAAAAATTATATATAGGACTAAAATTATCCCACGTTTATCCTAAAATAACAACAACTAACCTAACCCAAAACCGATCCCCAACCCTCTCATACAACGGGATCGGCCTACCATATCTCTACACCTCAAATCCGGCCTATCTAGCCATGAACTAAAGACACGAAACGGTTTGGGGCCAAAATTCAGATCCTTTATCACCATCAGAAGCGGATTTTGATCGGAATACCTCCTAGGAAGAGCCCTCACGAAAGCCTCAGGCCAAGTGTTCTGAAAATTTTTGCAAACCAACATCCTATCGATCTTGCTACACTTGAGCCCTCTCTCTCCCTCAACCATATAAGTAAATTTACTTCCTTTTAAATCGAAGTCACAAAGATCGTTATCGTGAATGAACTGATTAAAATCCCTGGCCTGAGGCTTTCTCTAAGCATTTGTCTCACTATCATATTTACTTCCTTTTAAATCGAAGTCACAAAGATCGAAGTCATAATCATTAACCACACCGGCAAACCTCTAAAAAGACTTAGCGGAAATAAATGTTATCCTCCGTATAGTATAGCTAAGGTTACCGAAAGTTTGTCGAAGATTCGTAGTCGATAGAACTTATTTATTTGTGTCGCAGCGAGTAAGCTCCTGGTTTGCTTTGTCCCGAATAGTGACCTTTAACTTTAGAAAAATGTTACAAGTTCATTGCATGAATAACAACTTCAACAGAGAGGAAACTAATTAAGAGCATTCACATTGAATTCTTTATATCTATCCATATAATTATACTAAAATCATTAGTTTTTCTTCATTCTTTTCAATTTTATTAATATCTTTTATAACTTTATTATTATAGTTCTCTCTCTTTCACTAATAACCGCTTTCAAAATTATTAAAAAACTACAAGGGGTGAACAGTTTTCTCATACATTTATAGATGAAAAGTTATATTTTCTCTCTATTTCATTTACAACCACCCAAAACTACTCACAACTATTCCTTATAATATAAATAACTCACTTACATAAATTTAAGAAATTTACTAGCATTCACATGGTTCCCTTATATATATTTATGATTAAGTTACTTATATTAAAATGAATGGTTATTGTTCTTCTGTACATACACGAGAAATATTGTCATCCTATATATTTTTTAACATTTTTGAAAGTGATTGTGATGAATGAGAGAAAAAGGGTAATTATAAAGTTATAAAAATATTTTTAATTAAATATGAGAAAGTTTTTATTTTTTTAACAAGTTTGAAAGTGATTGTGAGTGAAAGAGAGAGAAAGGGTAATGACAAAGTTATAAAAAATATTTTTTAATTGCATTTGAGAGAGAAAAAATAGCGATTTTTAATAAAATTATTATTATTGTATAATATATGAACTTGTTAACTACAAAGTATTTTTTGTCTTTTTGTGAATTAATTTTTCATTTTTCTTTTTTGTCGTTTCTTTGGTTTTTTTTATTATTTTAATTTTTAATCGTATTCGGTATTGTACAGGTAACAAAATAACCGGTTTGATACCGACCCTAACAATGGTAATATGGATTTTTGTTTTTATAATTTACGACCGAATTCACGTCGAGCAGATTCACATTTTATTTAAAGATACATCTTTTTTATTATAATTCATTTTGAGTTTATTTTGTATTTCTTATATCTTTTAATAGACAATGTATTTTAAAACTACGAATATCTCATTGCGACATGCCTATTTTTATCTACCTCTCGATAAGCATACATGTAAATATTATCAAAGTGACATCACATTAAATTCACACCATTTTACTATCTTCGTTATTCTAATAATATACAAGATTTTTTTAAAGCTCCGAGTACACCATTGTGGCGTGCTTAATCTTATGCGTATATGAATTTCATTGAAAATGGAGTCTATTCTCATTAGAGTATACTTTTATTGTAAGCGAAAACTAGTGTTGGTACGTGCCGGTAGCGGTACCATGATACACCGAACTTATGTCAACGACCGTGACATTGGTATTGGTATGTCGACCGAAAACATAAACAGCATTTATGCTTCCATTTAAAATTTGTTAAAAATAGGGTGGTACCGCTTTAAAGCGTGGGCGTAACCCGCTATATATATATATATATATATATATATATATATAATAGAACAACATATTAGCTACAGTAATTGATAACTTGACATAATGATGACTTAAAATCTTAACCATAACCTATCATGTGGTTGGGTGTAAGTGAATGACACATATCTTAAGTCGCTTTCTTTCTCATTTTTATCTTCTAAAAATATATATATGATTAATTTTATCACATATTTTTATTGACTTTATATAATGCCTAATTTATAACCTTTTTAATTATGATTTTCAAATATGATTAATTTAATCTAATATTCTTTGTTGACTTTAAGATGGAATGCATAATTTTAAAAAACCTTTTTAATTGTGATTTTAAAATATCTAAACACACGAAGTGTTTTTAATTTTGGAAAAGTCCGTTTAAGTTACAATTGTTGTAACCATGTTTCAATCATGACAAAAAAATGTTAATTAACCAATCCAACAAAATAAATTTGGAGAAGTTAACATTCATTGCCGTGTCTTTCGTTGCTTGGTAATTAGTTGGTTTCTTCATTGCTATGTGATTATTTTTACCGAAGTACCTACGCTTTTTTAATAGTCTAACGCACTAGTTGGCAACAGATTTATTTAATTTTGTATATAAAGTTTCGATTGTTATCAACAACATCAAGGTTTCATTTTTCTTATACATAAAGTTACATATGTTTAATAATGTGTGGTCTTCGGTAACATTTCGACGCCGTTAATTTTTGTCACGCTTATACACCTTAGCCGCAACACACATGGTTATGTTTGGATCTGCAAAGCAGTGCCGCTTGAATGTTCGACCCGCCACAAAACACGAGTTGATAGCCACAGTTATAAAAATGAAGGCAATGAATTTAATGCGAATGCTCTCAATATATGCAATTAGATAACTTATGATGTGGTTAATGATTATGTGTGCTTACGTTTCAACAATATATATTTGTTTTAAAAGATGTTAGAAAATTTAGGTAAATTTTTATAAACTAGTGGGATTACGTTGCATTACGCGGTGGGTGTTTAATTTATATCTGTTTTGTTCATTACGATATTGCCACTCTCTACAACACAATAACAAACAACCCAAAAATTCAATTCATAATATGTCTAGAGGACATCTACACATTTTATATCGATGATAAACTATAAAAACAAATAAAAAACATTATCGTTTTTGTTAATATCAATATAGGTACCCTCAACGTTTCAATCATCTTGATTAGTAAATTAAAGTATTAACGTTGGATCATAGTTAGATTAGTTAATTAAATTATTAACATTGGATCATAAATTTAAAAACTTATGAATTAAAGAGATACAATGCAACTTAAAAATCTTAACTTCGTTTGGACATTATTAATGTTATAAGAGCAAATAAAAAAATATATGTATGTATATAATGTAAACCAAATAATTTATTTTGATAAAACCATTCTCACTTGCGTCGCTTGCGGTATACGCATATAATGTATATATCTGTGGACGTTCGGGAGACAAAAGTGAAAGTGCACTAATTTCAACGTTATTTTATTAATTTCGTGAAAACAATGTTAAAAGAGGGGGATGGTTAATCATGCATCATGTGGTGGCGTTGATAGCCGAAAGACAAGGGAGTACATGCACTAATTGGCATTTGTCTTAATTGCCGAGTGTTATGTGCCTTATGTCCAAGGCTTGATGCAAAACTACTATCGAGCCGGGAGTCTTACTGGAAGCAGCCTCTCTATTCCTACGGGGTAGATGTAAGGCTGTCTACATCTTACCCTTCTCAGACCATATCTTAGCTTTGCTATTGGTGAAATTTACTGAGTATGATGATGATGATTCTCACTTCATCTTATACATAAATATATTTATGTATACCATCACACCATAAAATAAAATACAAATAACATGTCGTTAATTAATGCCATTATAAAGAGAGTATTTACAAATTGAAATTGGTAATTAAAATGGGTGAGGGTAAATCCTATAAAAGAAGAGGCAGTTGAATATCACCAGCATGTAAAGCAAAATTAGACCAAATATAAACTACTACTGTTCACCAAATAAAAAAAAATGTTAGTATATAGAATATTGGAAACAATATCCTTACAATTATAACAAAAATAATAACACCGTCTAAACACTTACAATAATAACAAAAATTATAATGTAGGAAGTTATAAGTTTGACTCTCGCATGATAAAGATGCTCTAATTTGAGTCAAGGTTCTATCATAGCAAGACTTATTAGATAACATATGTTATGCTTAATGATTATATGTGGTACATTTCAACAGTATATACTTGTTTAAAGATAGTTAGAAAAGTTAGGTAAGTTGTTAGAAATACTGGAAGCAAGTGGTACAGGACCATTAATCAAGTGGTACACCACCCTCCTCCTTGATTGATTATGGTTCGCGTGGTGGATTGAAGCACATTTACCACAACAATCAAGGAGGATTGGTGACAGGACGGGTTGTCACCACGCCGTCTGTGTTTGCGGGTGTAAAGACCTTTTGCTATTTGGTTTACCTGAGTGATTGAGCTTTTTTGGTTATTTAAAAAAAATACAAATTAGCATGATTGTTAGATATAGATGTATAGCGACTGGATAACAAAAAAAAAGTAACCATCGCCAAATTTCCTTTTAAGTGTATTCCAAGTTCATGAGTATCCTCGCTCTTCTACTCTTCATTTTCCTCTCATTACAATGGAAAACTTCAACATCACAAACATGGATCAAAGCAGGTTATTGGTACACCGGTAGCGAGTACCCAATACCTAACATAAACACGGCTCTTTTCACTCACCTCATTTGCGCATTTGCGTACATTAGCCATTCAACCCACGAGCTCGTGTTAACAGCATCAGATGAGCCGTATGTAGCCACATTTCCATCCACGGTCAAGAAAACCAACCAATCCGTTAAACCAATATTGTCCATACGGACACAAAATGTATATTGAGGAGAACAAAGTGGGTCCAGCTTTTTGTTAATCACAGAAAACCTGCTTATCGTAAGACTTTCATCGACTCTTCGATAAAAATGGCTCGGGTTTACAGGTTACTTCTAAATTGTTAAGCACAAAAGGAACTCGTGGATCAAGAAAATATGATATTGACCATGGGAGCTCATTACACGCCTGAACTCAACTCATTTACCCGGTTGACTCGGTATGCAAGAATTTTGATTGGGTGCATATTCGATCATGTTGAAAATAATATAAACTTTATTAATTACTGAGTTATTGACCAAACCAGTTTGTTCCAACTTGAGCAAACTGATTAAAGAAAGGTAGAAGAAGACTGTCCCGTTATCGGACGAATTAAAGAACACACAAAATTAAAACCAACCTGGCGATTAAGAAAGGCGATCTTTGAACTGCACAGATGATTCCTGTCCTTAAAGGATTTTACGCGCTCTTATTGCTGTGAGCTGCAACATAAACTTCCAGGATTTAATGCACAACTTAACCGGTATTCCAACAGCAATGGAAACCAGAAAAACGTAGAAGTAGGAGCACTGTAACAGGGAGGCTACAAAATTGTATATTTGAATGGGTAGCATGAAGCCTTTATTTACGTGATCACAACAGAGAATGAGAAAAACGGGGAATGGGATAACCCTCATCAACCAAATTCGGTTGCTGGAGGTAACCCATACAAATTCGAATTAGTGTAGATAACCCCTACTATTTGGAATTCATCTCTATCCCAATCTTATCTCAATCGATCCATAGATCTGACGCACCTGAACCAGACTCTAGCTAAATATAAAAGCTCCTCAGCGTACATGCAAAGTGCGCCTCAAACGCGCCAATTCGCGAGCTCGCGGCTCGGCTCGACGCGCGTGTGGGCTTTACCTGCTTCTCAATAAATTTAACACTTTGATGGCCCATAAGGGTTAATCCCTTATAAGCCACTCAAATTTCACTTCCCTTACCAATGTGGGATGAAAGAAACATACCAACTTGTATGTTCTCCTTTAATATTTCCAACAATCCCCCACCAAGTTGAAATATTTCCTTTCACTTAGACAGATGATGTCACTAGGTGTCATGGAGATTAAACCCAGTTTATGTTGATAAACAAGAAGAGACATATTTGATGGTGTCCTATGGAATTAAACCATTAACCCGATAGCCCCTTCGGTTTATCCCCACATCAACGGCCGACTTTGCGTTCTCACTGAGCGTTAATATGGCCGTGCGCTATAATTCTTTACATGACCCTTTAGAAGACAACCCACTTATCTTCACTTGAGGCGGCACCACCCCTAGATCATATAGGCAAAGTTATACATAATCCACGTTGCTTGGATGCCTCCAAAACTTTGTTAAGAGCATTAGCTCACCCTTGTTCTCGGCAACGACGTACTATCATACCTCACATGGATCTATCAAAAATTGAGAGTACCTTCTATCGTTAAGTGACTCCGTTTTTACCCATTAAACTTGAAAAATAGGAGCACTAAGTTCAAGTTGGGTTTTCATCACTAACGATTCTATTGTGGTTTTAGACCCATGTCTCTCGCGGTATTCACAACCAAATCTCTCGTCAGAGGTTTAGTAAACGGATCGGCCAAGTTCCTACTCGTCTTGACATAGACAACCTTGATGGTACCACTTTCAAGCAGTTGTCTCACATAATTGTGCCGTAGACCTATGTGTCTTGACTTCCCATTATACACTGCGTTGTATACTTTAGATAGTGTGGCCTCACTATCACAATACATGGGAATGGACGACATTGGAACATCCCACAAATGGATGTCAGTAAGAAGATCTCTAATCCACTCTGCTTCCTTACCAGCCGCAACTAGTGCTATGAACTCAGCTTCCATAGTTGAGTGGGCAATACACGTCTGTTTCTTGCTCGCCCAAGAAATTGCTCCTCCTGCTAGAGTGTAAATCCACCCACTTGTAGATTTTGAATCAAACGCCCCCATTCGCGTCTCAAACGCGAGCTCGCAGCTCGGCGCGCGTGTGGGCTTTACCCACTTCTCAACCCATTTAACACTTTGATGGCCCGTAAGGGGTAATCTCTTATAAGCCACTTAAATTTCACTTCCCCCACCAATGTGGGACGAAGGAAACATACCAACTTGTATGTTCTCCTTTAATATTTCCAACAGATCATACGACTATTATACACCTATGATGATCAATAATTTCACCGCGGCCTATGCAGCCCTATATGATTCATATAGCCTAGTGAATACAGATTATGGTATAAACTTATGGATCAAAAGGGGATTACCCGCTAGCCTCCTGGTGTTGGGTTTAGCATACCATGGCTATGCCTGGACCCTTGTGGACCTGAAAAATGATGGTATTGGTGCACCAGCTAAGGGTACGACGATTACGAAAGATTGAAGGATGAGCTATGAGTATATCAAGAAGTACTTGAGAAGTTACGGATACGGAGTTAATTCAGTGTATAACTCAACATATGTGATGAACTATTGTGCAATTGGTTCGTTTGGGATTGTATTTGATGATGTGTAAGCTATTAGAAATAAAGTTGCATATGCTAAAAAGAAGGGGCTTCTTGGTTATAGCGTATGGCAGGTCGCTAATGATGATAACTGGATACTCTCAAAAGCAGCTGGTAAGTACACCTTCTATACTCCACTTTCTCGGTTTAGACTTGGAACCTCCGCTCTAAGAGGCATGTGCCTCTATCAAGAAGAGTCGGGTAATTGATATGGATAAATAGGTGTAGGTTGACTTAAACAATATTTGGTTTAACAACTTTTATCACTTTTGTAAGACCATCTCCAATGAGACGAGCACCCTCTTTCTTTGCTGCAGATTGGACGGGTGTTGCCCACACTTTCTCTTCTCCCTCTCATAGTGTTAACCTATAACGCTATTGTGGATGTGCGCACTCACTCTCGTCACCTCCAATTAGGCAACGGACACCTATGGGTAGCTGGGTTGGGATTGCTCTGAATAATATGAGTGTTCAATATGTTTACAAAAATAATAGTTGAGTAAGTTAGATAGTTCGTTGTATACAATGACAATGTTGTACATTTATTAATTAATTTTTTGACGCATGACATAATTGTAATCCAACACTAGGGGTGGTCAAAACTGCCCGTATTCGAAAATCTGATCTGAAATATTCGATATACGAATCCGAAATATCTGAAATACGGATACACGAATTTTCGGATTCGAATAGTAATTTTAAAATATTTCAGATATTTTGAATATCCGGAATATCCGAAAATTTAATTTTTATTTTCTTTCGGATATCCATATCCGAAAAATTATCCGAAAACATATATTCGGATATCTGAAAACTTTCCAAAATATCCTGTTCCGCATATTAAAGGAATAATAAAAAAATAAAAAATTGGATATTCGGATATCCGATTCACTCTCCGATCGGATATCGTATCCGAAATTTCAGATAGTGAAATTCGGTATCCGAAAATTTCGGATATCCGGTTTTAAACACCACTATCCAACAAATGATGTGGAAGTGAAATTTGAAACATAAGTGAAAGTTACTCTATAAGAGGAAAGTGATATATTATTGAATCTCTAAAGTATTATGTTGAAACATAAGTGAAAGAAAAATGATATATTATTGAACGTCTAAAGTATTATATGAAGTTCACTTTTATTGAGAGAATTCTAGCGACAATTGAGAATTAATACTAAAACTAATAAATTGCATGAGACGATGATAACTCACATTTATTAGAAAAAGAAAATTAAGGAAATCTTCAAAATCAATTTGATATTTATTGTCGTTTTTCACTATCTAATAGAAAAAGAAAATTAAGGAAATCTTCAAAATCAATTTGCTATTTATTGTAGTTTTTCACTGTCTACGACACTTCTATGGATCCGTATACGATTATTGTTAGTAACCCTTTTGGTCAATAACTATACCCACCCAAGTAATTTAAAAATCGAATGCACTTATCATGACAAACTTTGCAGCACAAGAAGAAGATACTTACAACCACCACAAACTATTACTGGTAATTTTTTGCACAATTGCTTTCTTTATCCTGCTACTAGGCTGCATAATCTATTACCTGAGAAAAAGGATCGTATCTAAAGGTAAACTTTTTTTTTTGAACGGCCAACATAAAAAAATGATTTATTCACAAAGCAAGGGGCTTTTCACCACATTTACAAAGTATTACACACCAAACAGAACCCAGCTACACCACCAGAAACAAACTAAACAAAAATATTTAATCTTCTCCAGTCATTCCAGCTGATCGATAACTCCTTCGATCAGTTTCTTATCCATAAAAACCCCAAGGATTTCACCTCTTCGATTACTTTACTGATCTCCGGACTTATCTCATTAAAGATCGCCTCGTCTCGTTGCCGCCAAATGCACCAGAAAACTACTTGAAAAATGGCGTAAACCGCCTTTCTTTTCTTCACATAACCTGCCACAGTAGAATGTATGCCCAGCAGGTCTTGAATTCCAAAAGCCCAAATTGGATGCATTTTACACCACTGTGCTATTATTTTCCAGATTGTTTGGCGAATTAACAGGAAACAAAAATATGTTCACACATTTCCGCTTATTCCCCACAAAAGACGCAAACTCTGAAGCCACATTAATGTTTTTAGCGATCAAGGCAGACCTTGGAAGCAATTGTTCCCGCGCCGCACGCCAAACAACAATACCAACTTTTTTAGGCACCCAGTTGTTCCCCCAAAAACACGTCGTTGGCATACATCAAATGTGACAAAACCGGCCCGTCATTAGGGCACCTTATGCCACTAAAAATACCCGTGGAAGTGGCCCTCTTCAAAATACCGGATAATGCCTCCATAGCTATTAAGAAAAGAAAGGGTGATAATGGGTCACCTTGGCGAAGCCCACGAGAGCATTTGAACTCCATAGTGGGTGACCCGTTTACCAAAACCGACGCATGAGCTGAATTGAGTGTTGCCATAATCCAACTCCTCCACCGTGCCGGAAAGTTCATTTGTTGCATAACCGAGCTCAAAAAACCCCCAATTAACTGAATCGTATGCTTTGTTAATATTGAATTTAAAAACCATACCTTTCCTTTTCACCTTCTTCATCCAAGCAATAACTTCATTAAGCATAAGCGGACCATCAATGATACTTCTACCCGCCAAGAAAGCCGTTTGCTCCTCCGAAATAAGTTTCCCGATGACACCCTTGATCCGACCCGCCAAAACTTTTGAGATAACCTTATTAATTACACCAATAAGGCTAATAGGACGATAATCGGATGGCAACGCCGGGTCTTTCACCTTAGGAATCAAGGCAATGAAAGACGACGTACAACATCTATTTAACGAACCCCCTCATAGAATTCCTTGAAAAGATTTACAAAGTCATTTTTAAGACCATCCCAACATCTCTTGATAACCTTTTACATTCCAAATCTTACTTACCATTTTCCTCAATTCCAAAAAAGATAAGATAAAAAAATATGAAATGTCAGTCGTTTTTAAAGATGATGATATACTTAACATAATCATTATCTTGTAAATCATGGAAATTTGATACCGGTATTAACTTGTGGACCCGATAGTCAAATTATGATTTCGTTCCACTTTAATGATTTAGATTCAAGGAACAAATGTCTTTTTTTTTGTGAAAGGCACAACAACAACAACAATAATATAAAAATAAAAACAAATTTCTTAACATGTAACAGCGAGGGTAACAAATATATTCCATTTTCTTTGGTAGTGGAACTGATGATGAATAGAGGCAAATCATCATATAATAGCCACCAAGTAATTAGCTTTGCAGAGATAAGGGAAGCTACAAATAGCTTCTCAGAAGAAAATAAACTTGGCGAAGGTGGGTATGGACCCGTTTACAAGGTACTTATTTTACATATATATATATTTTACATGAACCGAAATCTTATAATGAACCACTATTAAAGATGATTAGACTGTGGGGTATGGGGTGGGGGTTTGGGCGTGGGTTGGCGGGTAACGCCCAAGTCACCATCCGGAGGGGCTTGGTTTATGGCGTGGCCTGTTGGGCGGTACCCTGGCACCCGGCGTTGGGCGGGGCTAGGTGGGTGAGGTGGCGGATGGTGATTGGCGGGTCAACCTAGCCATTTTAAAATTTAAAAACAAACCGTTTGGATTGGCCAAACGGCTAACCCGAGTGGTTATAAATAACCCCCCGCTAACCCAAACAGCCCACCACCGCTGTTCACCTTCGCTACCCACTACCGCCACCCGAAAACCGACACTTTCCAAACGTGGATCATGGCCTCGTGGACAAACGAAGAAGAGTTTGCACTTGTCTCGTGCGTTGTCGACGCGATGAAGGCTCGCCAAGCCGGCGAAACCCGTTTCTGACCGTAGGCTTTCGCAAGCTTTCGGCATAAACGTCGGGAACGATCGGCACAACCGAAACGCTTGCCAACACAAGTGGCTGTACGACCGAAACTCGAGCGGTTCAAGGCCTACTACCAAAGCGTCCCGGGAGGGGACATAAGCCACGACGACCGAGTACCGGTCCAAGGAGAGGAGGGTGTTCGACAAGCTCGCCCTCTTCGAGATCTACTTAACGCTTTAGGGGGTTTTTTTATATGTTTAATAAGTAGGTTTTCTTTGTAATGTTTTAGGAATGTTTAATAATATTTTTAGGTTTTCTTAATTAATATTGTGTGTATTAAAAAAAATCCATGTGGCCTAGCCAATGCCCAAAACCCCCGTCCCACCATACCCACCGCTTGGCTGCTTCATGGGCGGTGCCCCTCCTTTTCCAAGTGTCAACCAACACCCCAAACCCTTGCCCCACCATACTCCACAGCCTTATGCATAAGTATGAACAACAACATAAGCCTTAGAAGTCTAAAAAATAATGTAAAACATTATGATCATTTGATGACATGGAAAGCATGGGTTTATTGATTGAGCTGTCAGGGTAAAGTAATATTGTAGTTTTCCAAGAATATATGGAGTTTCTCAAGAACAAAGAAATGGCTTCTTCCAGTAGAAATTGCTACAAGTTTTATGAATTAACCAATATAGGTCACAAGTATAACATGGTTTCAATATTATTTTTCAGTGGCTATGTTAGCATATCTTAATGTTTGATCTTATGACTAAGTAAACAATATATGCTTGTGGTTCCACCAGGGAACGTTATCAAATGGACAAGAAATAGCAGTAAAAAGACTTTCACATAGCTCTAAACAAGGACTCCAGGAGTTTAAGAACGAGGTTACATTTGCAACAGAACTACAACATGTGAATCTAGTGAAACTCTTGGGCTTCTGCACTGAAAGAGGATAAACGATGCTCATCTATGAATACATGCCAAAGAAAAGCTTGGACCTCTACTTTTTGGTGACAAATATTCTATATTCATAATATTATATCGATTACGTGATCCCACACATTGGTTCACTGGATGATAGATCTTCAACATATAAATTGACCAGATGCATTCAGGTGGCCTTGTTATGTGCTGAAGAGAAATGGACACACAGGCCATCAATGGTGGAAGTTGCAGGAATGTTAATGAACGAACATCAAAGTCTGCCTATGCCAAGAAGACCTGCTTTTTCGACAAATCAAAACGATGAAGAAAATAAAACCGATGGAAATATCTATTCTGTCAATATTGCAACTATTTCCCAACTTTTACCTCTTTGAGTTAATGTTAGCCGATATTGGCTAACTCCCAAATTCAAGCCGATGGATCGGGATGATGGGCCGGTTCTGAAGATGTGGAGATTGGTTTCTAATTAAATAACTAGTTAAATAATTAGAGACAGATCAATTGAGTTGTATTAATTCTTGATACCTAGTTAGATAATTAGTGATTATTTTGTCTAATTAGGAATTAGTATCTTACTATAAACTGAGTAACGATTTGTATAACCCAAGCTTGTGATTAGGGTTATGATAGATTGATCTAGTTTGGAGTTATTTTCTAGATAACTAAAGTTGGAGAGCTTAGTCCAAATATTGTGTGTTTGTGCTTTGATTTTCAATTCAATTCGTGCGTTATAACTATGACTAGCAGTGGTGGAACCAACTGTTCGGTGTCGGGTATTAGGTTTTTATTTTCTCATGTCCATTACAACTTGGGATTCCAAGTCAAATTCTTCTAAAAATGTCACTTTTAGTGGACGGTGTAGACCACCCCCTTCTGCCTATGAATGATTGGGACATAATCCCTATTCACGTTAAGAATTTGCCAAAGCAAACATTCATAAAGTGTTGATCGTTTATACATATTCTTCGATTTCAATTGTTTTATTGATAAATGTTGGAGATAGAGAGAGAGAGTTTTGTGAGAATTATGAAATGCATTAAGTTTCAAATGAATGATTTACAAGGGTATTTATACCCATAGTTTCCTTGGGGAACAAGGAACTAAACTTATGATACAATAATAACATAATAAATAATATGATAATAAATCTAACTTAGGATAAACGGATGAAGGGCAATATTTCTAACATTCTCCCCCTAATTGTCATTTATCGTTCATGTCTTTGAGTCCAATTAAGCTCCGCATTTCAACAAACTTTATCCTTGGAAGAGCTTTTGTCAATATGCTGCCTTTTGTAAATCTCCACTTACATGTTCCACTAGTATTTGCTCATTCTCTATACATTCTCTGATGAAGTGAAATCGCGTATTGATGTGCTTTGATCTCCATGAAACACTGGATTCTTCATTAATAATATTGCAGATTTGTTGTCCACGCGAGTGTCACTTTACTTGGCTTGTCTCCTGTAAGTTCACTCAGTAATCCTTGTAACCATAGTGCTTGACAAGTTGCAGATGTTGCGGCCATAAATGCTGATTCACACGATGATAGTGCCACAGTTGCTTGCTTCTGACTTGCCCATGTTATTGGTGTATCATTGTAGTAGAATATCATTCCAGTAGTGCATTTACCATCTTCTGAATCAACACTAAAACTGCTATCACTATAGCCCATTAAGTCTTTGCCTTTTCCTTTAACATATATGATTCCATAGTTTATGCTTCCTTTGATATACCTCAGAAGGTGCTTCACAGCTTGCATATGCGTTGATGTTGGTTTCTCCATGTAACGACTTACATATCCAACTGCAAAAACTTATATCAGGTCTTGTATGAGTAAGATACCTCAAACTTCCAATTAGTCTTCTATATTCAGTTGGATTGACTGGTTCACTTTTGTCTTCTTTTGAAAGTTTTAACCCAGCTTCCATTGGATACTTTGTAGGATTGCATTCTTCTAATCCCGTTTCTTTCAATACTTTCTTAGCATAGGCTGATTGTTTCAAGTAAATCTTCCCATTTGCTTGACTAACTTCAATTCCTAGGTAATATGTCAATGGTCCTAGGTCGTCATTTCAAATTTGGTTTGCATCTCTTTCTTGAAGTCATCAATATCCTTGATTAAACTTCCAGTTACTATAATGTCATCTACGTATACTCCAATAATCAATGTAGACTTTCTCGTGACTCGTTATACACCAGTTGCTCTTGAGGACATCTCACAAATCCTATGTCCTTTAGTGTATTGTTCAAACGAATATTCCAAGCTCTAGGTGCTTGTTTTAGACCGTATAGTGCTTTCTTGAGTTTTCTCCTTTCCTTTCTCCACAAACCCTTCTGGTTGTGTCACATATACGTCTTCCTTTAATTCACCGTTTAGGAAGGCTGATTTCCAGCTCCTTCCCTTCCAACCTCTCAATAAATCTTGGCAATGTGAAATTACTATATTCTGTTCCATTTTTTTGAATGGTTAGATAAGTCGACCATTCACCTTCTGGCAAGGCATCAGCCAGTGTGTCTACTAATTCCTCATTGCTTTTCCTATTCTCTTCATTTGAACCACCAGATGACAATATCTCTCTATCAATTGCTTCATGTTTTCACCTTTAATTACGTTGAAAATATCAAAGAAGAAGCGCCTTTTTATTTTTTCTAATCTGAGAACTTCCTTGAGACTTAAGGCATAAAGCATTCCACAACGACTGAGCGTTATCGTCATGTTGTAAAAGCGCTAAAATATCCTCTTTGATTGCTTGCTGTAGGACATTCATCATCTTCTTTTCGTTGAAAAACTTTTCTTTTTCTATATCTGTTAGCTGAGACAGTGTCTTTTCTAATCCATTCTCACCTTCTGACGCTGTATATTTTTCTTCAATTGTGAACCAGCACGTAAAAATGATTAGCCTGAACCCAATTGGTGAATCGTTCGTTCCAACCGTCATAATCTTCTAAGTTCATGAGCTTTGGGGGTTTCGTCATGGTCCCCATCTTGTTCTCTAGATTCATGTTCTGTGCTGCAGCAGATGTGGCGAAAGCATTACAAAATTCCTCTTCCATATTTTTTATCGAAAATTGTCAAGAATTGTCAAAAAATTGTCCTAGTACGAAGTGTGTTTGGTACGAGGTGGCACTTCGTACGAGAAGCACACAAAATTTTGCTTGATCACAAAAAGTAATTGCCTCGTACGAGGTATACTTTGTCTGCGTACGAGGAGGGTTATTCCTCGTGCGAGGAGTGTAACAGTTGGTTTTGAAAATTTGTTGTTTCCGTGGAGTTACACTTCGTACAAGTGTTTTAGGTCTCTTGAACAAGATGTGTTCACAAATTCGTGTTTTTCACAATTTTTTACATGATTTTTGGCTGAATTTAGATCTGTAAGTTTTAGGTGTTTGTTTAAACCAATTTTTAACAAGTTATACTATAATCTTATTCCAATTTGTCCATGAATTCGTTCTAGATCTGAGAAATATATCAAGAATGGGTAGAATAGAGATCTTCAATGGTTGTACTTAATCTTTGATGGTTGATCTTGATCAGTTGTCTTCAAATCAGCCTCAAAGCTCTGGTACCACTTGTGGGAGGATTGGCTTTCCCCCGAAAGCACAAGACCAGGCTTGACTTAACTACGAAGGTGAAATTCATCATTAGCAAGCAAGAAGATGATCAGATCTACTGTTTAACGCTTTTGCTTCTTTGTATTAATAAATGTGATAGAATACACACACAAAAAACGGATAGGGCTTCGCCTCAGTCAAAACAAAAACAGCTCACCACTCAACACCCAAGTACCTCATTTATAGACTTGGCTAACTCGAATAAGGGTGTGAGGGACCAACTCGTACGAGGAGGGTACAACTCGTACGAGTTGACTAACAAACTAACAAAACAATAATAATCTAACATTGGGAGCCATATTACATAACCGACATAACCCTAGACGTTAGCAATAGACATTGTGCACCAACAATAGGTTCACAATCAGTTCTTACTGTAAATTCTTTGTGAAGGAAAAGTTTAAATTTTTCTAAGGCATATATTAATGCCCGTATTTCAAAATCGATGCTAGTCCAACTTGTTTTGTTTTGAAAATTATCGTTTGCATAAGCACAAATTTTCTTCTTCCTTAGGGCTATATTGATTTGGTTTGTAGAGAAGAACAGCTCTCCATCCTTCTTTGCATCCATCTGTCTCAATAATTATGTACTCTGTGGACAAGTGGTAAATCTAATGGTTTAATGTTTTTTATTTCCATTTTAATTTCTTTAACTTGTTTTATATCCTCTGAATTAAAGTATCTTTGGCTGTTTTTAGTTGTTTACAATATAAAGGTCCTACCAACTTTGATAAATTTGGAACAAATTTTCTAGCGTAATTGACTAATCCCAGAAATGCTTGTATCTGTTTATGGTTTTCAAAATTTTCCCGGCAAAATCAAGTATTTTTGTAGAAATAGTGATCGTAGTTCTATCTTTCCATCGTCTATTTCTAATCCTAGGAAGGATATTTTCCTTTTAAATAATTCCATTCTTTTTTTATTTCTTCAAATACCGGTTGTAAATGTTTTTCATGTTCTTGTATTGTTTGACTTGCTATCAATATATCATCAATGTATCCATAAATCTTTGAAATATTGAAGGAACATTTTTTAACCCAAAACTAAGAACACTCCATTTAAACTGTCATTCTGAGTATGTAAAACATGTCCATGGTTTACAATTTTCTAAAAGTTTTAATTAATTATATCGTGACTTTAAATCAAATTTTAAAAAAACTTTATTCTTTTGTATAAGATTTAGCAAAGTGTATTTATTGGGGATATTATATTCGTAATCTATTGTGTTACCTTTTATAATTATATACTATTCTTGCTTTACCTCTTTGTATTTCACTATGTTTTCTTACTATAAAGGCTACTGATCGATGAGGACTTTCTGATTTTTTAATCAATCCTTGGCTAATCATTTCAGGAATTTGTAGGGCTATAAACGCACCGAACGAACACGAAACAAGTCCGTGTTCGTTCGTTAAGGAAATTAATATGTTCTTGAACTTTTCACGAACGCATACCGAACATAAGTTTATATTGTGTTCGTTTCGACAAGAAAATTCAGTTGTTCACGAACAGATCGTGAACACTAGTCCCGAACACAACGAATGCAAGTAAAAAAAAAACGAACGCAAACGAACATTTAACTTGACAATACAAAAATACAACCGTCAAATGATAAAATCAAAACACAAGAAGTCTACTACAACCACCAAACGATGAATCACGTTTAAAATAACTTAGAAATAATTATCCCAAAATGTCTTAGAATGTCCAAATTTTTAGCTAAGTTTTGAAAAAATAATAGGGTTTCATGTTTTCAATATGTTTGAGATATAGGTTTATTATTTATTATTTTATAATATTTAAACAAACGAACATGAAAGAACGTAAACGAACAAACATGAACGAATGCAACCAAACATACTACCGCAGTTCGCTAAGCTAACCGAAACGAAAATTTATGTTCGTGGTCGTTCGTTAGGCTAAATCGAATGAACATAAACGAACTACCCGCGGACGTTCAGGAAAATATTTGGGTGAACGTTCTATTTGTTTACAGCCTAGGAATTTACTTTTTTAAACTCTTCTTTGTCTAATGGGCTATATTCTACATTAGCAGTTCTTATGTCATATCGGATTTTTTAATTTAAATTTACACATGAATTCTACATGTGATTTTTTTGATATCTTCTCCTATAAGACCCAGTTTTTTTTATAATATAAGATTAGCAAAAAAAATAGAATATTCATCGAACACATATAACAAACAATCTCAAAAAAGCTGTGACCAGCCAGAAAACGAATATTCATCAACCACAATTATAAAAAACAATCTTCAAACAACTGTGACAAAAACAGATATAGATTTCTCCACATTACCCTGTATAGATTAGACCACAGAAAAATCTTCAAATAATTTTCAAACAGTTTATTAAAGAATATCAGAAAAACCCCGAAATTCTAATTATTTTCCTTGGAAAAGCTTTTAAATAATAGGTGAAGGACATTATATACAAATTTATGCAAAAAAAAATTGGAGTATGCTTCTACCTTTTTTAGGAGATGGAGATACATTACAATTAAATCATATCACTAACCTAGAAGACTATGAAGATGATGAACAAAATGTATTTAAGTCCACAATCCATTGACAGCACCCACAGAGATATCTAAAGAATGATGTAAGCAATGATATCAAGGGACACAAGAAAAAAATCTCTAGATAACCATAATTGTTATCAAGCACATGCATGACAAGGAATCTTTATTGTATATAATTCGTTGTTTTATTTTTTCTTCTTAATTTGTATCCATTTTTTTTTGACATTAGAGCATTATTGTATAGTAGTCATTATTAGTTTAGTCTTTTATCTTGCCTATATAAGGCTAGAGTTCAGTTGTAAATTATCCTAGAGAATTCAATAAAATTTCTTGCACTCTAAATTCCTTATGGTATACTAAACTTCTCTTCGTCACACCTTAGCCTAACCTCCAGTCCCTTAGTTTTGTTCCATTGTTCTTCATATTTTATTCAAATTATATATATATATATATTATATATATATTAGGGGAATGAGTTAAAATGAGAACCAATTGAGTTGTGAGAACCGTAAGAACCATATAAGCATTGATCAAAGTGTTTTAATGGATGAGATTAAAAGACAATAAAGTAGTTGTATGCATTATGGTTTAATTAATGAGTTTTTGTTTTTAGTGGGATAAGGGTAAATTGGTATTTTTACTAATCTCTTTAATGATTGGTAATTAATAGTTGTAATCATTGTGCTTTAATTAATGTTTGTGATTTTAATTAATGTTATTTTTAATCATGCAGTAAGAAAATTATTTTACGTAGGCATTCAAACTTTTTTTGCGCGCGGTTTTAACATTTTTAAGCGTGGGTTCAAACTTTTTTACACCCGATTTTAAACTTTTTTACGCGCTGGTTTTAGTTTTTTTTACGCGTGTCGGTTTTAAACTTTTTTACGGGCGGTTTTTAATCTATTTTTATGCGCCGTTTTAGATACGTTTTTTATGTGTCGGTTTATAACTTCTCTTTGCGCGCCGGTTTTAAACTTTTTTTACGCGCGGGTTCAAACTTTTTTACGCGCCGTTTTAGAAACTCTTTTTACGCGCGGTTATAAACTTTTTTACGCATCGGTTTTAAACTTTTTTATGCGCCATATTTTCAACTTTATTTACGCGCGGTTTTAAACCATTTTTACGCGATGGTCTAAAACGTTTTTTTACGCGCGGTTTTAAACTTTTTTACGCGCCTTTATAAAAGTTTTAAATGACTATATATATATAGGTAGGTGATAGATCAAGTACAAGAAGCAAAATTCATACCAAGTATACGAGAGAATGTGAGGATGACAAGTATTCTTTTCAATTCAAAGATGGAAGGGTATTATGGTTTTTTCTTCCCTTGCACCTACTTCACCCTCGATTTTCAAATGACTATAACCTTTTCATACGATAATATTTTTAAAAGAAATTACATCCTATTAACATGCATTTCATTCTCTTTAATTTGAGCAGACTATTGTTATAGTTTCTTAATTTAAAAAAAAAATTATTTTACAAGCATTAAAGTTACATATTTGTATAACGTTACGTGATCATGTTCTAGTACATAATTACGTTCCATACGTGCAAGCAGTAACAAATGGTTAATGACCCTAGATATATAATCACGTACCATATGTAATAAGTGTCATGTCAGGTGATTATGTATGAGTACATAATTACGTTATTATAGTTATTTTAATTGTATTATGTTTTTTTACTAAAGTTATGCTTATTACGTGATTATACATTCAATATAACAAGAACTTAAATGTTTTTATGCAATTACGTGATTAGATCTTTAACATAAGGCGTTATGAGACTATAGATGTAGTGTTACATTGTGCATTTGTTACTGCTTGCATACATGGTACGTGATTATTACATTGAGCATTTGTTACTGCTTTGCACACATGATATGTGATGTTTACATTGAGTAATTTTTATTACTTAGCATACATGGTATGTGATTCTAGAATTAGGGTATACATTTAAGTATCTATACGTGATATAGGTATTTTATTGATCATTTTGGTACGTCGTTATAAATGTAGTGTTACATTGAGAATTTATTATTGCTTGCATATATGGTACGTGATTTAAGTATTCATTGATTATGTTACAGTACGTAAGTACGTATTGTAAGAAATCACGTAACGTTACATAATCATGTAACTTTTTAGCTTAACAATTTTTTTAAATTAAGAAAGCTATAGCTATAACATACTCAAATTAAAGAGAAATAAATGCTCGTTAATAAGTTGTAATTTAAAAACACATGCAAAGTTATAGCCGGTTGAAAATTAAGTGAGAGGAGTTCAAGTAAGAAAAGACCATAATACCCATTTTCTATTTATTTTTTCAATTGTTTATTTATGTTATTTACGTAAATGCCACGCTTGATTTGTAGCAATCAATTATGGGTAATGTAGGGTTGAGATTCTCACATACAATTCGTACATGAGATCTTTCTGTATTGTAATCCCTTCTCTTTCTCTTTCTCTTTCTCTCTCTCTCTCTCTCTCTATATATATATATATATATATATATATATATATATACACATAGTATATGGAGAAAACACATTTTATTGAGAAAACTTAGCAAACTAGAATATGTGGTCCTCATTCATCCACATCACCCCAATCTAACATGTGCTTTAAGGGTGTTTTGGTCTTTTTCTTGGGGATTGTACTTTTCACCAACCTTCCCATTTCCCAAACACCCCCTCGATTACACCCCATCCCTAACCCATCAACTTTTTGTCCTTTTTATCTTCATCCTAGAAACCTTTTCATTTTCAAAACCCCCATTGTTCATTGAAAACTCCATTGTTCTTTCTTCATTCTTTACTATTTTTCTGTGTTTGAATGGGAGATCCACCCGAAATAATGGAAGATCTTCTTTCATACTCTCCCACCAATGTTATCCCGAAACGCTTTATCCTTGAAGAATCTTCGGCGACTCACATGCACCGTGGTTCATCTTCTTCAGGTGTGTGTTGTGTGTTTTCTTTGTTTGTATTGTGTTTTAATGGGTTTTCTTAGTTTGTTTCTTTGTTTTGTTCAAGCATAAACATGATAAAGGGCTAATAAACTAAAGGATTTTTTTCAATCGGTGTTTTTTATCGTTTGTCGGAGGTTGTTTGTTTGTTTTTCATCTCCAAGCACAAATACATGGATTATAAAAATAATGGGCTGTTTTCTAACAGTTTCAATATTTGAACTTTTTCACATGGTAGGACCTCAGTTTTTATGTTTTAAACTATTTTTTAACTTTTGATTGGGTTTTATGTTGATTTTTAACATTGTTTATATGATTTTTTTTTTTGTTGTTTATTTTTGTTTTTATGAATTTTGTT
>CAMTDV010000014.1:92842714-92879145 GCA_947069175.1 Scalesia atractyloides
TTGTAGGATACTTTTATAAACCCATTAGGTGTCTTGACAGAGAGTCTAATAACCGGTAATCTCAACAACCTCAAGGGTGCTATAGTGTGCTCTTGAGAAGGGTTAGGGTCCTATTAGATATCCCGAGAGGTGAGAAATTATGATCCCGGTTCCTCATTAACCAACTTCCAAATAAAATCGTTACTAAAATCAATCAGGATTCTGGTCTAGGTAGTGTTTCCACCATCTGAGTAAAGTCCATTTTAATTCGTATTCTTTAGTTAATTAGTTAATCTAGTTTATTTTTATTGCATTATTAGGAATTGTTAGAACCCCCCCCCCAACCAAATCAAACAATTAGTATTTCCGTGTCAGTCATAGTTTAAATAGATTAACGTAATTAATAGAGTCTCGTGGTTCGATATCCGGACTTACTTTAGCTATACTAAAGTCGATCGGTACACTTGCTGATTAGTAATTTAGTGTGTCTTAGTGAGTCTAGAGTATTACTTTGAGTCTAGATTTAGGTTAAATTAGTTGCTTTTAATTGAACTACTTTTAGCACATCAATACTGTTTCATTATGGTCAAATAACTTTCTACATGCTCGTGGTACGTTGTTGCTCATGCTATTGGCCAATCTATGGGTTTTATAAGGATTTGGTCATTTGTTTGGATATGAACTTTGATTTTAATTTTGTAAGATGACTGGTGCTGTCACAGATAGCCTATATATAAAGTATGAGCCAAAAACATAAAACATCGTTGGCCTAAGAATATCATTTACTTAAGACGACAAAAGAGAGAATATCTATACTCAATCTTCCAGGAACGCATTTCATCAGTCTTGACCAACTGGTATGGGCCATGATGATCCATGATAGTAGTTGAGGTTCATGGACCAGGGTGTATGTTGTTAAGCATTGTAGAGCTCAAAGATAAAGGCTTTTTCCAACTGAACAAGTACAAGAACTGTGGTTCTTTGTTGATATAGATTTACTTGAGGTTAGATTCTAAAGCTAATTTAAAAGACAATCTGAATTTATATGATTCTCTGAATTTCTACGGTACATGGAGCATTATTAATTATGTATCCTCATTAATTAGTTTTTTTTTCCTATAACACACAGGCAAGTTAGTTGCAAGTTTTTTTTTATTTACTGTATTGTGACGTATGCTAATGGATATGGTAGAGCGTATCAACGTGCGGGCATTCCCATACGTGCCGGCCAAAAAAGGACATTAAAACATATTATTTTTTATCCAAAGCCTTGATTATGTTTTAAAAATTTATAAATTTGTTTCTGCAGCTCGACGGTCCAGCTACTAAAGCCGAAATCGAAAGTACACTATGTTGGTTTACTCCAATAGCCATAAACACAACAAAGTAAGCAGATTTGACCCGATTTAACCTTCTGTGATTTCAGCTAGCAAACTGACCAGCCTATGATTTCAACTAGCTAACTAACCAGCTTTTCATTTCTCTTTTCGTAACTTGTGATTCAACAGGGCTTCAGTTGGGTTGGTGAGTGAGCCGAATCTGGTGAGTCACAAATTTGTTTCGGGATACCGTTTACCATTGGAAATATCTACGGTAGGCAACGGGTCAACATGGGTCGAGTCAAAATTGGAAACTTTGATAGCTGTGTCAAACCGAACAGGACAAATTCTGTTATTGTGTTAAAAGTTCTGACAAAACTTAACTGACCCGATAGAGATATAACATAACTCAAATAAGCCCGTTTATACATAAACCGGTGAAAACTCAGAGCTGACGTATGTAGCATTATAAAAAGCCACGTGTGTTAAAACACTAAACCAGTTTGTGATTTGTGCAATTCAGGAGGAGGGTGGAAACCAAACGGGCTGAATGATATAAACTGGGTTGAAACATTTAACCATGTGGACAAAGGGCTAACAGAAGCTTATATTGTAGAGCTACTGTTGATAATTGTGTAGACCATCAAAAACATGATCTCTTTTGTTGCCTAGTGTATTTTAAATTGACGCTTTCTACTTTCTTGCGTATTTTTTATTTCAGGTAGTTCGGGCCCCGTTGCAACGCGCGGGCATTCCCACTATCTATATATAAAGAGTCAGCAAGCCGCAGGAAAGCTTACAAAAAAGAGAGGGACGACAAAAAACAGATTACAAAAGACTCGAAATATCAAAATCTAACCACGACACGGCTGGAAGTTTTGAAATATGCTTTAACCACAAGTAGGAGTCTTCTTTGATTTGCTCAACCAAGTATTGAGCCCTCATGAACTTCCCTTCGAAAATTTTCCCGTTTCTCGCGTACCATATCCTCCAAAAAGTCGCCTTAGAGATAGTATCCACCACGTTCTTCCATTTTTTAGTTACGGGGCATTATCCATCATCCCAACGAGGCTAGCCACCGAGTTAATATCACTTGGCAGTGAGACTCTGACCTATACAAAAATGCTCCAAACCCTATTCCTTTCGCCAGCAAACAATTTACAAAGGCATGGTTAGTATCTTCTATCCCGTATCCGCATCGATCACAATTTACATCCGGAATCACAACTCCTCTATTCCGAAGCTCCATTTTTTGGTAGGCAACTTACCCATAATAGCTCTCCAAGTTAGGAAATTACTCTTAGAGATCGCCCAAGCGTTCCACTAGAAGGTAGTATTGACTTTGTTTTGCACCCCTGCGGACATAATCTGCTGCCTAATGTTTTAACCGAGAAATTTGCTCCACTGTCATTGTTCCAGTACCAAATATCCCCATTTAATTTTAAATCGTTGCTGCTGAAGCAAATTCATAAGGCCCGAAATCTGATCCCATCCCCTTCTTGAGATCGGGTTTTTCAACCAGTCCCAACCTCACTGCTGCAAACCGTCCAGAGATTTAAAGTGTTCAGCGACACTCCTTTTTTGTCGGCAGCAATTTAAAAATATCCGGAAACCGATCCTTCTACGATTCATTTAAAAGCCACCGATCCAACCAAAAGTAAGTTTTCTTGTCGTCTCCAATATTGACTCCAACTTGCTCTTCAATATAAATATTAAATTTCACAAGGGTCTCCTTAATACCAATAATATCTTTCAAGACTCCATGGATTTTTAACTGTGATGAAAAAGTTGGCATTTTTAGAAGAACAGATGGCCCTAACAACCGAAGCCCAAAGTTGATTAGGTTCTAGTGTGTGTCGAGCGTATTATGATTTTATTGATATTTTTAGTCCCTTTTATGCATTAGTCAAGTTTTAAATTTATAAAACATGACATTGTACTAAAACTAAACACACATTAGGGCAAGTGCACCCATCGTGAGCGTAGCATATAGTTGGTAAGATACCGAGGTTATCCAAGGACACAAGAGCTTTTAATACTGGTTTAGCGTCAACGTCTAATCGATACAAATTTTTATAAAAGTTTTAAATGATAAAATAAACATAAAAATGAAAAACAAATAGACAAGATAGAATCACTTGGATCCAACTCCTCTTTTACGTATCCTTTGATGATTTTCGCACTTTCAGACTTTTTAAGAGATTATCTTAGTTGTAGAAGTAGGCCCCTCTTTTAAAGGTGACGTTACCCTCGGCCAGGTGGTTTGAGTCAACAGGGATACAATCCCAAAAGGCCGGAATATTGAAAGACAATTAAGTAAGTTATTAATGCGAAAAGTAGTAGGCCCCTCTTTTGTAGGTGACATTACCCTTGGCCAAGTGGGTTGAGTCAGCACGGATACAATCCCAAGAGGCTGGTTTTACGTTTTAATAGTAGTTTACATATGAGGGGTTCAAGCTATTCGCACCCCTGCCATCCAATACCATAGGGCGTTGAAGGAGGTCTAGTATGCTTGAACCAAGTCCTCGCATGATCTATACACTGAACGAGACAAGAACTTTCCCAAACCACCCTTCTAACCCCCCCTTCCAAGTAGTTAACGCGCTTTATATAGACCGTAAAGACACGAACGAGCAAATCAATGACATCATGAAGAAATGGTTAGGAAATTCACTTTCAACATAAGAAACTAGTAATTAAAGTCATTAATACATACCCAATTAAAAAGTAGCCGAAAGATTAAAAATCAAAAGTAATACATAAAAGATTTGTCTTTATCAAGTGATGTAAGAGATTAGCCAAGCATGGCCTTTGATTGACAAGAACTCTTACAATCAATCTTAGATCCCGAGACTACTACACACTTTAAAGATGGAAGATGGATGATGGTGGTGGGTGTTGGTGTTGTAGGGGTGGTGGAGTGGTGACAAAGTGAGAGAGAAATGGTTTGCCAAGGGATGCCTTTAAAGGGAACCAAGAACCCCTAGTTATAGTCAGAACAGAGCCCCAGCCCCGTGTCGCTGGGCACGACCCGTGGCTGCTTCCTTCTCTTCCTTCATTTAATGCAGTTGTTAGCAGAGGGTCCCACACGACCACATGTATGTCTTTTGGGCACGGCCCTGTGGTCAACTCTTTGTTATACTATGAAGATTCTCCGAATCTTAGCGTTGACCATGCCCCATGCTCGCTGGACACGACCACGTGGTGGCTTGATTTCTGCATTTTGTCTTTTTTGTAGGAATTGTTAACTGACCAAAGGCCCATGTCTGGCTGGACACGGCCTCGTGGTGGTCTTATGTTTCTCTTGTTTTTGTTCTTTGGATGCTGCTGAGGGGACGGGCATGTCACGTTATTCCTTCCTCTTGTATTTTGTGTTGGTTTTAGCCGCTAATTTGCTTCTTTTGTTCTTTTAAGCACTTTTGGTCCTGTAAATTAAAAACAAACAAAGAAACGTGCTTTTTCCAACATTAGTACTGAAAAGGGTTGCATTTTGTACACATCAGTTCCGTCTTATATCGCCAACACTACTTTGAGAGCATCGCCAAGTTTAAATCATAGATCCTTCCAACCCCTACACCCCCTTGAGCCTTCAGTTTCACCTTGCCCCACACAAACTGGTGCCTAATTCATTCCAACTGTTTAATAACGCACTTAGGGGCCGGGAATAAAGAAAGTTGGTACGCGGGCAAGCTACCAAGAACGGCTTTTGCCAACGTAACCCTTCCGGCTAGAGACAAATGTCTAGTTTTCCACCAGGATAATTTCTTTCTAAATTTTTCCACAGCAGCGTTTCCAAAAAAACATTTCTTTTTATATTGGTGCCTATAGGGATTCCCTTACAATTGAAGGGGAATGTACCAGTACCACAATTTAGGATCCGAGCAAGCCTTCTCACAGCCGCCTCTTCATCCCCAACCCCAAAAAGGTGACAGTTTTGGTGGTTAACTTTAAGATCTGAAACAAAGAACAAACATAACAGTTAAGAGTCACCGAGTTATGTTAAGATTATCCCCTAATGAAAAGAACGTCATCGCATAACAAAGATGCGATAAGACGAGCTCGTCATTATAGAGTTTGAATCCTTGGTACAATCCCACCTTAATCGCTTTGTTGATGAACATAACAAGGACTTCCACAGCGAGGATAGAAAGGAAAGGAGATATAGGGTCTCCTTGCCTCAATCCCGTTTATATTGAAATTCACGTGAGGGCGAACCATTGACCAACACCGAACTTGGCCAGTCATAAATAATTTATAAATCGGGCTCACAGCCCAATACTATTCACACAAGTTCATAAATGTTATAGTATAAATATAAAAAAAGAAATAGTCTATATCAAACCACAAAAGTATTAAACAATTCATCGGGTTGGGCGGTAACACCATCACAATTTGCTTGGGATGTGATTTGGGTTAGTAATTCTTGTTAGTGGACCCGAGGTTATAACCAAAGAGATGACCATAGCCAACGATTATTGTAACACCCCAAAAACGTCGCAGCGGAAATACAAACGTAATGGTGACAGAAGTTGGTGCCCATAAATATCTTAGTGGTCGTTAATTTTGGACATGTTACTTAATTAAAACATTATTTACAAGTTTAAACATAAACCACAACCATAAAGTAGTTAAGTTGTCTCGATCCTTATGGATCTTAATACAGTCGGTCCCAAATAAATTTTAAAAGTTGTCCAAAGTTTATTATTAAACAAAACATGAATCGCAACCATAAGACATGCCAAAGATTCCCGAATCCATGCTCAAGTACCTGAAGAACACGTTAAAATCAAGTGTCAACACAAAGGAGAGTGAGCTCACATATTCAAATTTAAAACAAGGAAAACTTTCTAATTATGTGTTTATTATCAAAACATCCAAATAATATTTTCGAAAGATAATTCATTTCCTTAATAAAATCCATGGGTCAACCGTCGCAAGCGTTTCCCTAAACCTTCGATCTAAAGCATCTTCCCAAGTTTTACATATTAAATTTATAGCATCAAATGTTCAGATTCGTATGTTTGCAAGACAATACAAACTATATATTAACAATAAGGGTATAATCAAGAGTAGACTATAATAGAATATCAATTCGGCGTTTCGACTTGATCGGAGAGACCGATCACAACGGGGTAGTCAACCTGATAGATCTACTAATAATTCCACGTGTTCAATACTTAAATGATCAAACAGCAATACTTGCGCATGCGCCCATATCGGGCCATCTCTATCGCTTGCCTCATGAACAATATATATATCCTACTAAAATAATAAATTTAATATTTCATGTTGTACGAATTCCCCACCGAAACGTAAACCATACCCGATACTTACTCTCTTGAGACCGACCTAATTCGTCACAATTTTAGATTTAAGCATTTTTAAATCTACACGGTCATTTTCTCTAAAATCACCGTAAAATCCCTGTTTCATCCCCGAAACATATTTAATCACAAAACCGTTTCTACCCGAAACATATTGATATCATCAAAATCATATATTTTCTATGAAAATATACATTTTATATAAGCAAAGGTATGTTTTATTCAAAAACATCTTTAATCCTTTTTAAGGCGTGTTATTCCCCCAAAACATATACAAGTCAGTAAAAAGAGGGGGTTTAGTGACACTCACCTTTGTGTGCGTAATTAAATTAGCGCGATCCCACAATTTGATTCTACACGTCCTAATATACGTAGGAACGATTTATGAAACAGTATATTACAATATTCCTAAGTTTCTCCAATACCTAGAATTTTCACATAACTTTGAGATTTTCTCGAAAAGTCATTATTTTTTATTATGTTGGCACTTTAATATATACATGAGTTCAGATATATGTATTTTAAGATTTTGCGACTTCAACGATTTTATTGGTGAACTTAATGTTATATCCGTTAACACTCTCGTTTATAAGTACTATATATCTACGATTTACGCGTCGTAATATATATACATAAACGTGCACATATACACAATATCATAACACACGAAATCTCGTTAACTCATTCACTTTATCATTTTTAAAGCATGCATACATAAAATAACTTATTAAGTTAACCTATGTATAAATTTTCATGCTCGACAATTAAGTTACACATTTAACGCGATTTTACCGATTCTACCGTGTTAAACCTACAAGCGTACATGCATAGACTTAATTCCTGCTATCATGTCAACACTTAACGTATTATCATATACAGATATTTAAATCACATAACACATTTAAACACATAAGGTTCACCCATAAACAACCCATTCTAGTGTACATTGAAAAATGTGTATTTAGCGATTTGGTAATGTTTTCGGGCGTCGGAAGTCACGTATGATTAACCAAACACCAAATAAACTTAATATAAGTTAAAATACTTATATTTATAGCAAAAATATCAGTTTAGTTACTGATCTAAAACAGTTTCGTAAAAACCTCTTAAAAAGGCGATTTTTACCGTTTTTACCGGATAGTTTTGCGTCAAATGTTACCATAACCATCCGAACTCGAAACGACTTCATATTCTAACACAATACATGTTATTTAATGATTAAAATTATGGTTATAATCAGATTAGTGCAGTTTTGTGTAAGTCACATAAATCATGCGATTTCACGTATTATACAACTTTTCAAGCACAATGTAATGCATGCAAAGCTAGTAAACTTCATGACAAGTTTCATACTACTTTAATACATCAAATAACCTTACTTTTAAGGTTTATAATCTGATAAGAAACCATTCTCATCATAACATAGTTTAATCATCATTTCATGACCACATATCCACATGCATGACTAAGTACAAGCACTTAATGCACACATATCACATCTTCATCAACATACATGTACTCATATGCATCAACATTCATTTATTTCATGTTCACTCATCCAAGAACATCATCATCTTCATATTCATCATCAATCATTTCTCATAAATGCAAGATATGCTTCTTATTTATGAGCATATGACAAAACCCACATGCATGCATATATACATATATATACACACGACATATATACACATACATATATTCATATCTTTCCAAAGTTTCACTTTTCATATACATCTTTTCAAATCACCAAAACCTTTTTAGAACATTCCTTAAATCTTACATGCACTTCACTTTTCAAGAATCTTATCAAACAAAGTTCTTCAAAATCAAAACTCAACTCTCTAACATACATACTTACATATTTTCGGCCATACATGCATACACACTAACCTCCATTTTTATTTTGTATAAAAACCCATTTGTTTTAGTTTCAAGTTTGTGAAATATTCCAAGAATCAAGAGAAATCTTCCAACATCATGAACATCACTATGAATCAAGAGCATGTTTTAAGAAATAACTTTATACCTTCAAGATTCAAGTGGGTTTCGAAAATGTATGATGATATGGAGTTGATTCTTGCTTGGAACACCTTGGAATCACCTTTTGATCTTCAAAATACTTGAAACCGACTTAGAATGAGCTTGAATCTTCAAGAAATAGATTGAAAAATGAAAATGTATATGTGTGTAGGGAGGGGTGTTCGGCCGTGAGCTTTTGAGAGAGAGAGAGAGTGGAGATTTTGTTTGATCTTGTAAAGTTTAAATGGAGTGTGTTGTTGGTAGAAATGATTGCATGATCTTCCCCAGGTGCACACTTGTCCAAATGGAAGGTTTTTCAAAAAGGCGGGCAGCCATGAAGCCGCCACCTAGTCCCTTCTCTCACAAATAATCATATACATACACATATATAGGCTAAATACTGATATTTAACTGGATACTGGGTGTTTTATCTAGCATTTTAATTGTGTTTTAACGCGTTTTAAATTATTTTCAACGCTCTATAAAAATAAACTCATCAAAATATTACTAAACAATATTTTATTTGCCTAGACCGGCTACGTTGTCGGTATTTGGCAGTATGCACGTTGTGTTGCGCAGCATGCTCTTAAAACTCGCAAAATAGGGATTTTAAGCGTTTTAATTTATTTTTATCTTTCTATAAAAATAAACTTGTCAAATTATTACTATATAATTATTAGTTGCCCTGAACTGGCTGTGTTGACAGTATTTTGTCAGATACGCGCAGTACCGCGCAGTACGCGCTTAAACTTGAAAAATAGAGTTTCTTAGCGTTTTAAATTATTTTTCCTCACGAATATGATTAAATATATTATTTCAATCATAACGGACTATTTTTAGGATTTTAACATTAATCGGGCGGTCACCGACGTTCGTTTCGCATTTTATCTGTTACGCGATAAGCGTTTATCTTAATATTGCCAACATAATTTTTACCAAACTTTGGATTTACCAACACATCAAATACCATATATAAACATCATAAATAATCAAATACAGTTTTTTATTCATTCATGACACGTGTTATATTTGTACGGTACAGTCTAAATATTCGGGTGTCACAATATGTCAAGACTGAAATGGCTTATGTGTAAAAGGAAATAAATTGTTGTTTACACTTATAAATTATATTATTTTCATGCATTCTGTTACACTAAAAAACTATTTTTAAATATTCTAGTTTCTTTTTCTTTTTGGGTAATTTAAACCTTAGTGTATGAAGGTTTTTTATGTTTTTTTTTTTGAATAAATTAATAAAGTCGAGTGTTTTTGTTTTTAAATATATATAATTTATTTTTTATTTAGAAAATGGAAAAATAGAATTTGGATTTGTCGGGTTCAATTTTAAAGTTCCCCTTACAACTTGGGTTCATCAAGTTCAACTTGGTATTAATGAGGTGGCTTGATTCATTTGGGTTCATTTTGAAGTACCCATACACTCTAAGGTCATGTGTAGCATAAAGTCTTTTGTGAGGAGTTATGCGACAAGTAGCGAAACCCGTAAGAGAGGAGCTTTATGGGGCTTTATATAACTTGAGTGTGTAGTGGGGATATATATGTATGGGCTTTATATATATGTATGCATATATATGTGTGTGAGAGGAGAAGAAATGGTCACACCGTGATATTCATCGCGGGAGGGCAAAATCGAACCCCATAGCGCCGGCCGTAGTGGTGTGCGGCGACGCTGTGGGGCACCATATCTCCTTCCCCTTTCTGGTCGCGCCCCACTACGTTGGGTCTCTTAGTAATGATGTACTATAACACTACAAGAATTTTAGTTTATTTTGAAGTGCCCCTACACTCTGATTAGTAAAAGACGTATTATAACACTATAAGAATTCTAGTCTATGTCAATGGAGCTATAGCAACGACAAAACGTCTAGCATAGGGCGGTATAACCAAAGAACTAATTCAGATTTAAGGTATCTAGAGTTTATGTAGACGGCTTGTCGTCGCCACATATTCTTTTTCATTTTTACTTTGTTTAGGCATGGACATGGTTGCAGAAGCCACTAGAAACTGTCAGATTGGTCGACTGGGAGTTGCGAGTACTAGAAATAGGCGAGGGTACTCGGACATGGTGAATTATAAAGAATTTAGTTTTCACAAAATTATATATACTTCAAATATTATAATTTCTAATAGTATAATAGAATACGTGTATATCAATATGAATCATAAGGATACATGTTCAAATACCAAAGTATCTCAAAATTTGATATTATTATTAAATAATATAGACATAGTAACCATTTAATTCTCGCCTTCCAAGTTATCCCCGAGAAGAAAAACTAAAGTAAAACAACTAAAATAGGTGAAATCGGTTTTGCACGAAGAACGGAGACGTCTTCGTAGAAGTTCAGTTGTCGGCATACTTCGACCCAGTCTATCCGCCACCATAGCTCTGGGCCGTCCTGATATTGACATCCCAAAGCTGCCACATCCAGACCACCACCCGGGGCATCTCCGCTTCCACATCATGTTGTTCCAAGTCGTGTCTAGGGACGGTGGTGTATCTATAGTTATGGGCCGATTGTTGGTGCAGTTTTGTGTCTATAGCTAGTTCTTATTATGATGTAATTGTACGGTCTTTATTTTGTGCGTTTATGTAGTTTGGTCGAGTCGACCAAGTCAAGATATCCTCCTATCTTGACTTGGTACGATGTTTATGTTGTTAGCATTGTAAAACAGTTTACAAGTATGCAATTGTTAGTATGTGTTTTGGTCTTGCTGATATGTGTTGTTTTGCAAGTTACTGTCTGTTTGTAGGGTCCCACGAAGAACCTACTTCTTCGTGGGATTGCATAGTGACGTACAATGGTTGTTCACCACTAAGACAACCAGAAGAACCTTTCTTCGTGGCCTTTGATTGTTTGCAGGAAGGATCCATGAAGAATCTATTCTTCATGGACTCTAAGTTATTCGTGGGCCTCTGCATGTTCTTCGTGACATGAAGAGGTGGTTGGCCTATATAAACAGACATACTTCTCATATTTCAGCAAGAGAGCACCCAGAGTCTGTACAAGCATTGTGTGTATGTGTTTGTATTTGTTCTCTTCACTTTAATCAAAGTAGTGAATCTTTGGTTACGTGTGTTTGCTTGTCTTTGCTTCGGTTTGCATGTTTACGTGGATTCCGCACTCGTAAGTGTTTTAACAAACAAGGAAGTAGGTTTATTCTTGATCCTCCAAGTGGACCTACACTTGTTTAAAACCAAGCAAAGTGTTGTGATTGAGCAAGTTGTGAAGCTTTTGGAAGTTGTTCTTGAACTTGAAAGCAAGAAACTTAAGTTTTTGAAGAAAAGTGCTTTAAAACTTAGTTAAATGTTGTTATTTGCGGATAATTTTTACAAAAACCTTGTTAAAACACATGGAGACATGTTAGGATACGGTTTTTCTTGAAATTTCTAGCAAAATTTGAGTTCGACAAACTTTTCGGTGAGTCGTTTGACCAGAAAAGTCACTGGATTTTGGTTGGTAAGGATAAGATTTGAAAAGATTTGACTGAAAAGTGAAATCGTCGAATGTTTGTCTTTAACTAAACTTGGCCATCTATCTACCACCTTTCTAAAAATCAGAAAAAGGAACAAACTATATAAGGAAATTTCTCACCAACCAATTCACGAACAATCAGAAGATTCCTTCTGCGAAGACCATTCCACGAAGAACCGTATTCTTCGTGGCCTAGCGCTCTCACGGAGAATCATATTCTTCATGGTATAGCCTTCTCACGAAGAACCAGTCCTTAGTGACCAGGTTCTTCGTGACTTTAATTCTTCGTCGAGGATTACGTTGTTCGTGGACTTGTAACTTATACATTTTTCACAGAGTTTATAACTCCTACAAAACTTGCAAGCTTGCTTTTCAAATCAAATAGACTATTATAAAACATCAAATGGGTACAAATCCTTGGGATTGGGGTAGTGGGCCAAGCACAAGCCAAGATGCATCTCAATCTAGCTCCACAACATCTTGGGTTCAATCGCTAATGCCTCAACAAACGGCCATGATTACTGCTAATCAATGGGCGTGTGTTGCGAACCAAAACCAAAGCATTCAAAACCTTCTTATCAGTGAGAGTGAAACTGGTAGTAACAATCGTCCACCGAATTGAATCATATGAACGATTATCCAGCATGGAAAGGTCGTTTTAATACGTATGTTCTTGGTCAAAACACGGAGTTATGGACATGTTTTACTACACCGTACAACATTGCACTCGAAGAAGCCGGTTCAAATCCAGCCTCTTTAGTAGAGATGACTGGAACTTTCAAGAAAGCTTATGATCTTGAGAAGAAGGCTTTCACAATCCTTACACAAGCTCTTCATAAGGATATATATCATCAATTCGTCTATTGTACCACGACGAAGAACTTGTGGGATACTTTGGAAGCGAGAGGGGAAGGAAACGCGACTACAAGAAAGATCCGTCATGATCTTTTGAAGAAGGAGTTTGAAGGATTTTTGTTTATGGCACTACAAGAAAATGAAGCTAAGGCAACCCCGCTAAAATGTTGCATTAGGACTTAAAAAAGTTGCAATAGGCCTGATGGAACCTTTTATCAAAAGCTGCATTAGGTGGAGTTGCATTAGACCTAGTGCAACCTTTTTGTTAGATAATGTACCCTTTTTTGAATGGGTTGCATTTGCATTTCAAATGCAACCTTTTTAGGATGCAACCTTTTTACATGCTAATGCAACTTTTTTAACTTTAAATGCAACTTTTGCTACACTCAAATGCAACCTCTTTTTACATCAAATGCAACATTTTTAAGATTGTAATTACAGCTAATGCAACCTTTTTGTACAGTCAAATGCAACTCTATAGCGTCATTGTTTGAAGTGCTAAAATTTTTATTAATATGCAATAATATTTAAATTACACCAACACTATAATAACATAAATATAATAGATAATCTTATTACACATGTCCAAACTCAAAATAACAACGCAATCAAAATATTTTTGTCAATTACAATGATTAAATGTAACAAAAACCTCCTACTCGTCTCTAAGATCCCGAACTAATCCAATAGATAGCTATTCCATAATGTTTCGCATCGCAGCTTCAATGTTTGCTCGTTGACTGTTAAAATCTTTCTGCATGGTTCTAGCTCAGCCCTTTTCCTTTAACAATCCTCTTCAAATTCTTTTCGCATTTTATGCAACTATGTTTTTTCAGCTTCAAGCCTGGCTTTGATGATTCCATAAGCACTCTCTAATTCTAACTGGAAACATAGAATTTACCCTATATAAAGTATGCCCACACATATCCTGCAATCTCAAAAGATAAAAATAAAAAAGATCTAGCTTGAGAGCACCATAACATAATTCAGTAATAACTTCACTCATAGCAAATAAGATTTATGCGGACGTTAAGTTAACAATGAAAACTCATACCTGAGATTGAATTAAGAGAGTATATCGAGAAAATGTGATTTAAATATGCAATTTCTCACAAGCCACCCAGTGCCTTAAACCCTTGAAAATAAAATTTGCCCCTGTACGGAAATTTATATTGATTATGTTTAGGTCGAAATAACAAAAGAGTATATGGTACAGATGTGCGGTTGGAAGAAATTTGGTTAATTTCATAACATTGTTTAGCAATCTCATATAATAGAGAAGTTAGGAGGATTCTTGGCTTCTAGTTCCTGTGTTGGAGGCCGCCTTTACATGTCCACAAAACCAAATGTCCGTTAGATATTAGAAGACAACTGAATTAAACCAAAATGTTAATCTTTACAGGTTAGAGTACTAACTACACACTTACCAAATGGATTAATCATACAAGAGGTAAGCTCACATTCGGTTCAGGCATCATAATTATTGAGCGAACACCTCATCTGACTCTAATGCAGCCTACAAACAAAACACCATTTTCTAGATGATCAGATTCTCCTGAATCTTTAGATTAGTATCTAATCCCATCATGCATTTAAGTAAGAGTATACAACTAATATATATAAAAAAAAACACATTATAGGTTCTACTAATAGATACATTCAAGGGATCAACTTTCATTTCTTCTTTCTGCCTAAGCAATAAGATGTGAATCTAAAAAACAATCTATAATAACTAAAAAGATATATCTTTTAACATCACACGTTAAAAAAATACGCTCAAAAAGAAGATTTTAATAACCAAAGTAGTTTGATCGAGTCGACCAAGTCAAGATTCCTCCTATCTTGACTTGGTATGACGTTTATGTTGTTAGCATTGTAAAACAGTTTGCAAGTGTGCAACTATTAGTATGTGTTTGGTCTTGCTGATATGAGTTGTTCTGCAAGTTACTGTCTGTTTGCAGGGTCCCCACGAAGAACCTACTTCTTCGTGGGATTGCACAGTGACGAACAATGGTTGTTCACCATTGAGACAACCACGAAGAACCTTTCTTCGTGGCCTTTGATTGTTCGCAGGAATGATCCACGAAGAATCTCTTCTTCATGGACTCTCAGTTGTTCGTGGGCCTCTGCATGTTCTTCGTGACATGCAGAGGTGGTTGGCCTATATAAACAGACATACTTCTCATATTTCAGTAAGAGAGCACCTAGAGTCTGTACAAGCATTGTGTGTATGTGTTTGTATTTGTTCTCTTTAGTTTAATAAAGTAGTGAATCTTTGGTTACTTGTGTTTGCTTATTTTGCTTCGGTTTGCATGTTTACGTGGATTCCGCACTCGTAATTGTGTTAACAAACAAGGAAGTAGGTTTAATCTTGATCCTCCAAGTGGACCTACACCGATGTTGACACACTTACAAATACGCTCAGCATGCTTTCTTAAATGGTGTAGTGGTTGATTGAGGAGGCGCAGGTTCGACGACAGCGTGAGGGGTTAACTGTCCGATCGTGGGCCTCGAGTAGTAGCAGGATCCGTAGCCATAGACTAGCTTGTTTTTCTTGTTTGTGTATTTAGTATTCAGTTATAGTTTATCTTGTGTATATACAAACTTATGTTGTATATATCATATTTAGTTGTACGTATGCTATCGGTTACGTGATGTTTTTTGTATTACATAATAATGAAACGGTATAATGTTAAAACGATAATATGAAACTGTATAATATTTTGAATGATATAATATTGAAATAACATACTGTTCGAACCACAGGAGAGTTAAAAAATGCCATAATAGTTTAAACGATACAGTATTGAAACGGTTTAATGTTCTAACCGTACCGGAGTTTATCAAACAAATGAATGGTATAGTATTGTAAACGATATATTGTCGAAATGGCATAATGTTCGAACCGGGTGAGATTTAAAAAAATACGGTCGAACCGTACCAGATTTTTTCAAAATAATTGACGGTATCATACTTTAAACGGTATAATGTTCAAACTGGATGAGAGTTTATAACACCAAAACTCAAAATTCACCAATATAAATTCTGGTGCCTTATGTACGCCACGTACAACCATGTACGTGGCTTATATATCTTTTGAAATTCTCGGATGACAACAATCATGCACTGAATTTTATGTACTATACATCAGGTATAGACCTGTATGTAGCATACATAAACCCTAAAGTATGCAAATAGGCACCAAGGATGTGCCAATAGTTTGAGCCTTAATATATATACAATGCGTACGTATAGCACTGAAATTGACACCTCTAGAAAACAACTTGTTGACATCATTGGTTTACTACAGCAGGTCAGCAAATGATATTATACAAAGAGGTCCAAACCTCTGTTATCAAGGCTCGCCCAGGCCGCGCCTAGGCCCATCCCAGCATTCTCGCTTCGCTTCGAAAGCCCCATTTTCAGGCCCTCATGCGCATTTTTAGGCCAAATTCCAATGATTCCAGTAAAAAAATCTTTTGAATAGGTTTAAACATGTGTGAAACAATTATAAGAACCCTAAACAAGTCTAGAAACAACCTAAAACAACTTAATTAGCCCTAAAGAAGCCAAAAACATGTCTAAAATCCCTAAAAATGTATTTTTATACTAAATGACTCGCCTAGAAAAGCCCTCACTTCTTAAATGTTTGCATTTAGGCTCAAGGCTCACCCTTTGAGCCTTGAGTGCGTCTTACGCCTTTGACAACTATGGTCCAAACATTCCATCCCTAAAGATACTTTTAGCTTTCAGATTCTACAGTCTCCCGTAATGGAAAAGGAAATAAATAAAGTTAAGTTTAAAAAATAACTAAAAAAATAAAAACAGGAGAAAAACGTAACTTGCAATCAGCAAATTACAACAACTAACACTGTTACGATCTCTTTAATAAAAGCATCTTTACTCAACAACTGAAACTGTTATCATCATATTCTAATGGTTCTTGAGCATTGGTTGACACAGATGCCATTCCATCTTTCTGCAATATAATTATCATGATAATTATGAGATTTTATATGCGCTAACGTGATCAGCTGCAATCAGTGGGGGAACTAGCCCATTAAATCAGGGGTATCCCAAATTTTTTACCATGCAATCATACAATATTAAAAAAAACAACAATAAATAAATAAAATAAAACAAATGCCTAATAGATTTGTCCTCTTCTCTTTTTCTTAGCTTGAAATCGTTCCATCACATCGTCGTATTTTACTTTATGAAAAAATCATTTTCTATTGCACAAACCATGACATTGTTCAAATGGATTATTTTATTATTTGGGATTTATTACTTATTATAATTTGGGCTTAATTATAATAAAATAATTATTTGGGCTTACTTACTAAACAAGTTCTGGGCTTAATGAAAAATATCAAGTTTTATAATGTTCTCTTAGAGGTATCCTCGTATATGTTTAGGGGTATCTTATGTATAAAACCAAAAAAAAAATTACCGTGCGAAATACGGGGTTGAGCCGTAGCCCGTGCTACGGCTAATTATATATTGGTTCCGCCCTGGCGGCAATCATCAGTTTTTTTCTATATAAATATAGGGGTTTGTGTAATGTATTTGTGTTTTAAAAAAGTTGTACAGGCTAGTAAGCAGTTCACATTCCAAACTGCTTGAAAGCAATAAACAAATAGGCAATCACTGTCAAAACACACATCCAAACATCCCTTAGTTCATTGCTTCTATAGTTGACCCAAAGCTTGCGAAAGTTCATATTCAAATGGGGGCAAAGAGGTAGACTAAGAGTCTAAGACTTCTGTGGTCAAAGTCAAACAAAGCTAATTGCCAGTTTTCAAATTGGCATTTTTCTAAAGTCTACTGAGAGTTAAGCAATGTAATCTATGTTATATGAAAATAATACACACAATGGAATGTTGGATTGATGGGAAAGTTATCTATGATAATATGAACTTGGAATTTATAGCTTGACCAGTCAGAAGTCAAACTACACTACTTTATTTATGGTATGGGAGCAAAGGGACGATAATATCCACATACCACGATTATCATACCGGGTCCGGGGGAGCTATTCAACTGCAGTTACTTGAAGGTTTTCAGGATGTACACAACTGCAAAGAGCATCTAGAAAGAAAAACCAAAAACCATTAAAAAAATGAAAAAAACGAAGCGAAAAGAAAAGTTAGTCCTCAAAGGTGTTATCTTGACAAAAAAAAATACACACACCATTTATGTAGTTAAGTCAATACTAATCACCACCACAACTTAGCAAATGAATTTGAAATGTCAAATTCAACCAAAAATATTGGTGAATATATAATATGTTGGATGAATTTAATATTTGAATTTCAACCTTATTACAGATTATTTGCAATCTGAGGAGCAAACATACCCTTACAACCTTATTAGCAGGGGCGTAGCCAGAAAGTTTTTCCTACGGGTTTGGAAATTTTTCAGGGTTCCATTTAAAGGATTCTACGGGTTCAATGGCGAAATTTCTACAGGTGCAATGTCAAAATACACCTATATATAACACTAAAAACTTTTTTTGATACAGGTTTGGCTGAACCCGTACCCTTCTATGTAGCTACGTCCCTGCTTATTAGCATTTAGCACCTTACAAGAAAAACAAATTCAATGGAGAGCAAGTGTTCGATGATTTAGTTACCACGGCACCATTGTGTAGACTTAATGGCCACCAGGACTCATGTTAATTATCAGAAATGCAATCCACTACAACAGCCATGGAGAAATAAGCAGCTTGTTTGACATAATTGTGATAACCATATAGAAAGTTAGCAATCATTACGGTTCCAATTCGAAACCTATAAACACTAAAGAATTAATAAAACTACACCGTGTGTAACAATTCCTTAGCTATGTTGAACTAAGTATTAAACAACAAATGTTCATAAATTTCGTTGATAACCATAGCTTGATCATATGTTTATACATACAGATACTTGGATACAATAGATAACTTCCTATAGTAATTCACTAGAAAATTTACAAATTCTACAGATATTTTGGAGGTTTTACATCAACATTTACATTCAGATGAAGAACAGATTTATCCAAATGACCTTTTACGCTTCCATCATTGATCATCGTTTCTCTCAGTTTGTCCTTTGTAGTGTTGCGTTTGCATTTATACCCACATTTGGACTAATTGTGCTACCAATGAAATGTTTTAGCACAAATCTAACACTCGACTATGCTGATCATAGTCTTCGCATAAACTGATTTAACTGAAACAACTTTACTTGTTACCTTCCCCCTCCGTCACCATCTCCTCAAATATCAGACCAAACCAAGCTCACTGACTTCCGCCACCATGCACCGTCAACCTTTGTTCTCTTCACACAAGTCAAGCGGTGGTGGGAAGTTGAGAAGGCCTCCAAATTTGAAGGAACAGAAGTGTTGTGATGGCCGAATACAATCTACATTGTCTTCTTATGGCCCCTTGCACGCATGATCAAAACATTTATAGAATTTAAACTTAGACATTAAACAGTTTAAGCTTCCTTAATCTTTCAAGCTCTATGGTAATTTCTTTCATGCTAGGCCTGTTCCGACCTTCTCTGTCAAGGCATCTACATACAAGATTGCATGCCGCATCTAGCTGCTCATCAGTCGCCTCCTCTAAAACTTGACGATCAATAATCTCACGCAACCGATTTTCCCTCTTTGCCTGCACAAAAACCGTTGCAAGATTTTTATCTTCTTCATCAATTGGCTTTAATCCTGTCACGAGTTCTGCAAGAACCACTCCAAAGCTATACACATCACTTTTATCGGTTAGTTGACCACTAGTCATATATTCAGGATCCATGTAACCTAACGTCCCATAAACTACTGTAAACACTTGGTCATGACCCAACGGGAGTGACTTTGAGGCACCAAAATCTGCAACTTTTGCGGTGTAATTTTCATCCAATAAAATGTTAGCTGACTTCACGTCTCTATGTATGATCGTCGTCGTTGCATCTGAGTGAAGATAAGCAAGTGCACCGGCCGATTCATGTGCTATTCTTAAACGGGTAACCCATGGAAATCTTCCGGTGCTGCTTGTATTATGATGAATGTGATGATAAAGATTGTAACTAGAAACAAATTCACAAACAAGCAACGGGACCTCGGTTTCCAAACAACATCCCAAAAGCTGCACCACGTTCCGGTGATTAATTTGTCCAAGAATTACAATTTCATTCATAAATGGCTCCACCTGTTCTTCGTCCAATGTTCTGGCCCTCTTGATTGCTACCACACGGTTATCTGGAAGTATTCCCTTGTACACAATGCCGGTACCACCACCTCTTTCGATAATCATACTTTCTGCAAAATTCATAGTCGCTTTTTCTAGCTCTTCAGCTTGAAAAAGTTTTATGGAACCAACACCGCTTTTTAGTTTATCTTCGAGTAATAGAGCGCCATTCTTCTGGAAGAATTTTTCTCTAGGCGTAAGTGGCTTCCACCTCTTGGGCGTGAGGGATCCTAATTTCATATAAGGCTTCTTGGGCATGAATGATCCAATATCCATACCTGTATGAGGTATGAACACATTATCACTACTCTTCTTGAACATAAATATTTATAAAAACTAGCAAGTTACACCCATAGAAGAAAAAATGTACAAACTGTCCCATGTGCATTCCTTATAACGAGAAAACCAAATCATTAAGAAATAAAGTGGTGTGTGGCATACAATATGTTCTAATACAAGCTGCTAAAAACATGAAAATTCAGCTACACGATATGTATTTCTGTGTGTGCTTGAGGTCAAAATATTTACCATTGAATTCATAAAAAAAAAAAAATTCTCCGTGCCAAGTAATATATAATTTGCTAATTCAGTAAGTTGTATCTACAAACACGCCAGAACCCAAAACCAACCCAATAAAACCCGAACCTAGAATGGTTCGGTTATCGGGTTGATTTTTTTAACTTTTAAAACCTGAGAAACCAGACCTGAAAAAACCCCATAAACAAACCCAAAGAACAACCCTAGGTAAAATAGGTAGGTTGTATTTGTCCTTTATATATTTCGCTGTATTCTCCAATTATAATCAATCAAGTTTGGCAACTTGAACTTACATATTAAATTGGTGGGTGAACCCATTTATCTTCAAACAAACCGTATAACCAGTCCGACCTTATAACCTATTCATAGTTTTTCCTATCAAAAAAACTAATTGATACTTCTATGGAAACCCATTCATATCAATGTACCCCGAACAATGAGTTTGACTAAAAGTTTTGAAAACCCTCAATCAATATTGGTTTGATTCCCAAATCTATAACTCAAAAAGTTATTGCGCTTCAGTAAGTTTTATACCAAACCTGTAACTCTATGAAAGAACAGAACCTGCTCACACATAACAAGGAGACTGGAATACCTGAGGTCTGCCCACTATCACCGAACGAAAACTTATCAACCATCCTGCCAAATATCGTCTTGCCAGCAGTTTGCGACAAATTATATGTTTTCTCTTGCAAGGTCAGCACATATTCTAGACTAAGGACAACCTCAGCCATCGTAGGACGGTTCTTTGGATAATTATCCAAACATCTTTCCACTATTTTAGCAAATTGCTTCAAACATTTTGTGGATATTTCACGCCTTATATCAGAATCCACTATACCCTTCAAATGGCCTGCTTTGATAGAGTCTTGAGCCCATGTTGCTATTCCGCAATCAAGACTTTCATCCACAGCCCTCTTCCGACACAACACCTCCAACAACACCACCCCAAAAGCATACACATCAGACTTCCTTGTTAACTTTCCGGTTGCAAAATAATTTGGATCGATATACCCAAAAGTGCCTTTAACAAGTGTGTTGACATAAGTCGATGCCTGATTCCTTGGGCTTACTATAGACAACCCGAAATCTGAAACTTTAGCGGCCCAGTTTTCATCTAACAAAATATTTGTGCTCTTTACGTCTCGATGTATGATACCAAACTCTATACCGGTACCAGTATGGAGGTAGTCTAACCCACGAGCCGCACCTATGCAAATCTTGAGTCGCTGACACCAAGAAATAGGGGCACCAGGTTTGAGGAGATGATCCGAAAGAGTTCCACGTGGCATATACTCATATACCAAGATCATCTCTGTTTCATGATTACAATAACCAATCAAAGACACTAGATGACAGTGACGCAACTTTGAAAGCGTCTCAACTTCAGCCCAGAACTCAGATGCCCCTTGATTGGACATGGAATCCAATCGTTTAATGGCGGCAGCGACAAGAGTCGATCCATTTTTAATATTACCTTTATAAACTTTCCCGAAACCTCCACGCCCAATTACTAATGATTCGTCAAAGTTTTTTGTTGCTGAAAGAATTTCGTGAAACTCAAAGTGACGGCAAAGCTGTGACCATTGCATGGAGGAGGGTTCATATTCATTGCCGGTAGCAACAAACATAATTATTGATAAAGTCGTGGAACAGATGATGGAAAACGATTAATGGGTGATTTTGAAATTTCAAGAGAATTGATAAAAACAAAATGAAAGTTCCTTTCAGTGGCGGGACCACCGTTATGGATAGGTGTGAAAAGGAAGTTGACTTTTGTTCTACAGATGAAGATTTATGTTCAAGATAGCTTGGAGTTTTAGATATAACTAAATTGAATTTGACAAAATAAACATCAAAGTAAATGTAGAAATGCAGCGTCTTACAAACCAGAAATTCAATCAGGGTAGGTAATACCTAAATTGTAGAAGACTTTCGGAGAGTGTTTTGGGTCCACCAATTTTGTGTCGTGAATCATCATAATCATACTTACTAAATCCCTTCAACAGCAAAGCCAAGGTAGAGTCTAAGGAGGATAAGATGTACACAGCCTTGTCTTTAGCCGGTTAGAATAGAGAGGCTGCCTCCAGTGGGACCCCCGACTCCATAATAGTTTTGAATCAAGTCTTGGATAAAAAAGGCACATAATACTTACAATCGGGACAAAGACCGATTAGTGCATCTACCCCTTTGTCTTTCAGCTATCAATGACATTACATGATGCATGATGGACCGTCTGCCGCTTTTAACGTATTTTCACGAAATTAGTAAAATAACGTTAAAATTAGTGCAATTTTACTTTTGCCCCCTAAGAGCCCACACATATATACATTATATATGCGTATCACAATCAGGGCGTAACTTTGTGTCCGTGAATATAAGTAATATTTAGTGATTTGGTGATAATTCAAATGATTCATTACTTTGACTCAAATAAAACATTTTTGTAATTGTTGTCATTTTAGTTGTTTTTGTTTTTACACGGAGTTTCAAACAATCAATCATTTTAAGATCATTTCAGTTTTCAAATTCTACAATCTCCCATGATGGGAAAAGAAAAGTACATTGTTTGTACAACAAAGTGCAAAAAAAAGGAATATTAATAAAAAAACAATAAAGAGGGAGAAAAAGTAACTTGCAATCGACAAATTACATCAACTGAAACTGTTTTTTCTTATCTAGACGGTCTCTTTAACAAAAGCTACTTCACTCGAGGCTGGTGCTGAAAGCAGGTGTTTATCTTCTTCCTCTTCATCATCGTCATCATCATCATATTCCAACGGTTCGTGAGCATTTGAGGATGACACAGATCCGGTCCCATCTTCTTCTGCAATTTAAATATCATGCTAGTTATGAGATTTTACACCCCGTTTGCCGTATGCGCATATAATATATATATGTGTGGGCCCTCGGGGGACAAAAGTGAAAGTACACTAATTTTAACGCTATTTTACTAATTTCGTGAAAAAAGCAAAGGACGGCTAATGCACTAATCGGCTTTTGTCCCAATTGCCGAGTGTTATGTGCCTTATCTCCAAGGCTTGATGCAAAACTACTATCGAGCCGGGCAGGGCCGGCCCGTTAAGTGATATTGGGCTAGGCGACGACTTAGGGCCTCCGAAAAAGTAGGGCCTCCAAAATAAAAAATATATATATATTTATAAATAAGAAAATTATATTTACAATGATATTTGTTAACATTAATACAGGTGTAGTCTAGTGGTAAGAACAAGTTTTGGTTTTTGTGGAGGGTTGGGTTCGAATCCCACCTACTACCATTTTAAAAATTATTAATCATCACACTCCCCCTTTTAATAAAGGGTTATAAAAGCATCTTTTTTAATCACCTCTCCGAATTTAATAAGCTAAAAAATTTGCCCACACAATTTTTAACATGGTATGTCCATGTAAAATTTTATTTAAAAAATCGTTTCTAACTAATAACAACAGTATGCTCAAAAAAAGTAGCATCCTTTCACACATGATATATGTTATTTCTTAGGTTAAACTCTTTTGACCAAACTTAGATTTGATTTATGTATCAGATACCCAACATTATTTGATTAGGGAAATCATCTAGTTTATATAATGATTAAGTGCTTTGTAAGTTTCTTCCTAATATATTTCATGTCATATACAAACCGAAATTACAAACCTAAAAAGTTAAAAAGGGCCTCGAATTTTTAAAGCCTCCAAAACTCTAGGACCGGCCCTGGAGCCGGGGTCTCACTGGAAGCAGCCTCTCTATTCCTACGGGGTAGAGATAAGGTTGTCTACATCTTACTCTCCTCAGACCCTACCTTAGTTTTGCTATTGGTGGGATTTACTGAGTATGATGATGATGATGATGATGCTAGTTATGAGATTTTATACGCGCTAACATGAGCTGCAATAATCAGTCTTATCTATATTATTTTATGGAAGCAAAGAGGTAAGACTAAGACTTTCATGGTCAAAAGTCAAACGAAGCTAATCACCAACTTATTAACGGTTTCCTAAATCCTTTTGAGTGTTATATAAATTGTAATCTGCGTTAAACGAAAATAATACACACAACAAAATGATAGGTTAATGAGAATTATCTATATGAACATATGCAATAAACATATGCAGTTTGACCAATTAAAAGTCAAACAGCACCACACTATTTTTGGGAACAAAGGGATGACAAAGTACACATACCGCAATTATGATACTCGGAGGGCTGTTTAACTGCAGTTACTTGAAGATTTTCAGGAAGTAGACAACTGCAAACAGCACCTGAAAAAAAAAATAGAAACCAATTATTCCAAATAAAACATAACGATTTTTCCAAGCATAATACTTGGTCCCAGTGGTTCACTAATTACACACTTGGACCCAGTAGTTTCAAATTTTGCACTCTGGTGGTCCTTACCACTAACCTTTGGTAGATTTCTCAGTTAAATATATGCAAAATTACTATATTATCCTTGAAATAATAAACGAAAGCCGTATCATTTTTCATTTGTGTAAAACTAAAACCCATAGCATTACTGTTTACAAGGCCGTGTTCGGTGCTCTGATCGTAAAACCATCATCGCCGGCCAAAATCAACCAAACAGAGTCTCCGATCATCCCCAGATAATGAAACGGCAGCTTGAAGATTACGACGATGATATATTCAACGAATTAGACCTCGTCAGAATGCGAAAATTCGACCCCAACCCTAATTCCGCTTCCGACACCGACCACTTTCTCGATCAAATCACTCGCCACAGCAATTGCCCCGAAGCTTCTACTTCCGGTTCATTACAGCACTCGTCGGATCCTGATCGTATCCATTTCTTCGTTCGAATGATTTCCAATGGCAAAACCCTAGTTCTCCATGGAAAACCTGAAGATAAAGTGGAAGTTATTCTTGAGAAAATTCAATCAGTCACCAGAATTCCGATGATCGAGCAGCGATTGATTTACCAAGGGAGGCAGCTGCAGTCGGAGTACAGTTTAGCCGAGTGTATGATCAAAAATGATGCCGGGTTGCATTTGGTTGGTCGAATGCGGAGCACGGAGCATCCTCAGGTTTGGCAATTGGTTGATACTTTGGTTTCTACGATTTATAGATTGTTGAAAGGTGAAAGAGAGTTTATATGCAAGCCAGTCGAAGCGGTGTTGATAGTGTATTTGGATATGACGGCGAAAAGAGGGAGATTCGAGTGAATACTTTGGCGTATCATTGGCTCGTCGGGGAAGCTAAAGCACCGTTACAGCCATGACCTGCACCATCGGAGCAAATCATCGGAAAATCAATTCGGTCATCAGAACACCAACCTCTCTCTGTCTAAACCACCCCTACAGTTTATATTTTTTATTTTTATTATTTCAAGGGTAATATAGTAATTTTGCATATACTTAACTGAGAAATCTAACAAAGGTTAGTAGTAAGGACCACCCAAGTGCAAAATTTGAAACTACTGGGACCAAGTGTGTAATTAGTGAACCACTGGGACCAAGTCTGCAAGATTTGCAAACCACAGGGACCAACCAAGCATTTAACTCAAAAATGAATTGACCAAATTTCCTTTGTATGCACATTTTTTTTAATTCTACACATTCGACCTGTTAGGGATAAACTTTTTGATCCATCATATGTAACTAGTAAAAATTGCACCTGCTTATCTCTTTTGAACTTTAACCTCTTTATTGTAAATGGTTTAATCTATTTATAGTATAACATAGGTATTCATAACTAGTTAAACAAAAAAAACATAAGAAAAATAAATTAGAAAATTATACACACCTAGTTTGGCGAGCCGGTTAACCCAGCCGGGAATATTCTTGCCCGTTAATCTTTGGGTAATATCATCGGTAAAATGGTTGCAATTTTTTGAAATTAGGTGATAGGTGTCTCCGTGATACTCCGAAGCAACGGTTTCAATAAATTCTCTAAATTCAGTTGGTGATTTGCTTACATGCCCTAATGGGATTGAGCATCTGTAAATGAAACCGGGGCATGTTTTTGGTTCAACTTCAAACACCCCGCTAATTGGAAAATCGTGTGCTCCAAATCCGTATTCCATTCCATACACTGCACCAAAAACCTGTTTGTTAGATTATTTATTGATCAAATAGCAAAACAGTTAATTAAATTAAGTATACTTTCTATAGCATAAAGACACAATATATGGGTTAGCGTGCACATTTCATAGTAGGAGCATAGAGAATAAATGCCACTAAACAAATTATCTAAAGGCAAAATAAAATTACTATCTTACTCTCTTCTTTTAACCTAATAATATGATATACTCATGCTCTCATTTCACAAAACACACTCTTTTTTACTTTTTGTCATGATAAGTCAATTTTAATCATTTTATCTATTAATCCTTTATATAATTAGTATTTGACAAACAAGAACTTTAAAATAGACCATAAATGTGATCATGTAAAACATCACCTATAATAAAATCCCAATAAAAAAAGTCTTCAAATTCCTACAAAACTTATAAACTAGATCATCAATAAACCTCACCAAGAACACATCTTCTAGAGCTTAAAAATCTTGAAAAGTAGTTTTAAACGAAATCCACTTAAAGCTATAAATCATTCTACAAAACCCATAACAGATATGAAACAAAACAAAACAAATATAATTGTACTTATTTAAATTGGAAACTTTGAAAAAACTCCATGAAGCATCGAGCTATGATCCAAATTTGAAAAACCTTTGTAAAACAAATCGCCATGATCACCAATAAACCTTATCAGGAACACATCTTTAGGGCTCAACAACCTTGAAAAACATTAAACTAAATCAAAAACCCATAAAAAATATCAAATGATTCTACAAGATCCATATAACAACATACCACTTCAGACAACTCAAATCAATAGACTTATACAATTTCAAATTTGAAAAAAAAAATCCATGAAACATCAAGCATGATCAACATCTTCTTAACATCAAGAACCCCTATCAAGAAACCTCATAAAACATTACATTAACTAAAACCCATTAAACTTTCAACCCACTGATAGATTTAATTGCTGGAAACTGAAGTATTACAAGATAGAAGACCCGAGATGGGTTAATCTCCAAGAACAAAGCTATAGATACCCAAATTAGATAATAATCATCGACATCCTCCAAAAACTAGAACAAAAATATAAATAAGCAATAATAACTGGCTCTAAACTTCAGCTCCCATTTACCCATCAGTTTCCCTCTTCAATAACTGCTTTGACCCAGCTGCATTAATAAATCTGACCCTAATACCCACAGTATAGGAATCGGGTTTGTATCACTCATTCTATAAAATCCAATCTAAAACCGAACAAAGATTCAACCCACTCAACAAAATCCCTAACTTCATCACCAACATCCAACACAATCAAATCAGAGTCATAATTTGTCACCTTGAACACCCCACTGAAAAATACCAAACCCGAACTAGATGTTACATGAATAAACAGGTGTAAGATCATACACATTCAAAAAATCTTGTGTAATAAACCTTATAAAAAGAACAACTTCTAAACCTCATAAAACATTAAACAATAACGGAAAAGAAAACTCATATGTTGTGCTTATACAACTTCAAATTTGAAAAGTACCCTGTGAAACAATAGTCCTGATCACCAATAAACCTTATAAAGAACATATCTTCTAGAGCTCATGAAACCTCACAAAACACTAAATTAAATTAAATTAATTAATTAAAAAAATAAATTAAAGAAGTTTTAATCCACTCTGCAAAACCCATACTACCATATACAAAACAAAAGGCCAAAAATCATTGTGTACTTCCACAGATGGACATTTGAGGAAGAGTAAGTGCCATTTACATCCCTGTGGTTATCCACTTTTGCCATTTCAGACCAAATTTCAAAATTGTACCATTTTTCCTCCTGGCATTCTCGCGTCTAAACAATCTAGAATAAAATGTCATTTTCGTACCTGAGCTAACAGAGTTTTTTCAACTGGGGTTAGTTTTTGGACTAAAATGACACGTTTTGAGAATGTCAGGGCAATTTTGAAATTTGACCTAAAATGACAAAAGTGAACAAACTGCAGGGACGTAAATGACGCTTAACTCTTTGAGGAAAAAATTATATGAGTAGTAAACCTTACAAAGAACCCACCTTCTAAAACTCAAGAACCCCTATTATAAAACCTTACACAGCATGGAACTTAATCTAATAAAAAAACCCAATAAAGATTCAAACCCACTCAACAAAACCCCTAATTTCATCATCAAGAATATCAAACACAACCAAATCAAAGTCAGATTCTTTCTCACCTTGAATACCCAAATGAAAAATACCAAACCTGAACCAAGAAACTCAAATCAATGTACTTAACACAATTTCAAATTTAAAAAAAAAAGTTCCAAGAAACATCAGGTAACATCTTCTAAAGCTTAAATTTGAATTCACAAGAAACCAAGAAACTCAAATCAAATTTGAAAAAAAAAAGTTCAAAAACACTAAAGCTCAATAACCCCTATCAAGAAACCTCATAAAACACTAAATTAATTTTTTTTAATCAAGAAACCTCATAAAACACTAAATTATTTTTTTTTTAAAAACAATTAAAGTTTTAATTCACTGAACAAAACAAAAGCCCCAAATTATTGTACTTGCACAGATGGAAACTAAAAACAAATAATTAATTCAATGAACACCAATAAACCTCACAAAGAACCCATCTTCTAAAGCTCAAGAACCCTAATTAAAGATTCAAACACACTCAAAAAAACCCATAACTTCATCACCAACAACCTCAAACAGAATCAAATCAGAGTTAGAATCTTTCTCACCTTGAATACCCGAATGAAAGATACCAAACCCAAACCAGATGCTGTAAGAATTAACAGGTGTAAGATCATACACATTCAAGAAAACTTGTGTATCCATATTGCTATAATCTCTTTCTGGGCTTCTTGACTCTGATGACAAACTCTCTCTTCCCATATGCTGAATCTTTTTCTTGAATTCTTTTAAGTAAAAAAAAAAAAGCAATCTTTTTGTTTCAAGAAAATAAAGGGTGGATCTTTTTCTTTGATTTGAGGATCATATCTTTGATCTTTTTGCTTCAAGAAGCATCATCACAGTTGGATCGAAAAGGGTTTGTGTGTGTTTGCAAAAAGAAATTGATTTGAGACTATTTTAATTTTTTTTTTCGTGTGAGATTGGGAAAAACAGAGAAGGGTAAAATGGGAAGAGGGGTTTTCGGAAAGATGTATATCGTGGGATCAAGTATGGAGAGGGTGAATCATGACTTAGGCAAATAACATAGTGGATCATCAATTATCACCAATCATGAGCTAAAGTTACCGAGCATGACATTTTTCATTTAAATTATTAGTAGTTTAAGAATTTATGAATTTCCCGGATTGTATAAAGAAAATATTTCATTATTAGGGCCGGATCTAAAGCGTTTAAGGGGTTCCTAGGAACCGACTCGGTCCCTAATTTATAGTGTTAAGTCATTAAGAAAGTTCTAAAGAAACCTTTTAATATTTTGTAAGAAACCTTTTAAACAAATGGATGAAGTGGTCTACTGGTTTGTATGTGTGTTATGTGTGTTAGAAATCTTGAGTTTGAGTCTTGTTAGACCCATTTGCCTTCTTTTATTTTTTTTCACTAAAAATGAACCAAGGAGTTGTAATGCACCTAACAATTATCTGATTATGTTTATTTCCTCTAGAAGGTGAACGAGTTCAAGAATCCTGAACTCTTGTAGCAATCTTGATCATATGTAGATGAATTTGAATTTTCTATCATGATGTTATGAAAATCTTGAAATTAAACAAGAATACGAGTAAGTGAAATTCTTTGTTTTTTAAATTTATCATGACAATATTTTTTCATTATTATATATAGGATTTTTATTTTGTGATGAACCCGACACGAATCGTCGCACCGACCCATATTTTTTTATGTTCGGACATATGATATTGAAACATTTAAAAAAGTGAACCCCTTGAAAAAAATTCCTGAATCCGCCACTGTTCATTATCACCGTTGACATAAATATTATAGTTTTATACACGTTAAAACACAAACAAAATTGTTAGATTACCACGACAAACTGAAATACATGAATATGCAACGATCACAGTTCGTTGAAAATCTCTTTATAAACCATATTAGTTGTTTTATTTGTAGGTTTTTTGTTGTTGTCGAGTATTAGTAGTTTGACTCAATCTCGTGTTTTTACCCTTGATAAAGCAACATACAGCTGACTATGAGAGAAGACGTGTAGTTTCAAGTACAAACCAACTCTAGAAAGTGACTGCCCTTGACTTTTGTTTATTGTCATTGCGAAACATACGGTCAGTGGAAATTACCTCCTTTGAAAAGCAAAAGGAATCTTTTTTATCATAAGTGATCAAATTAATTCTAGGTATATATGTGCGACTGCCAATATTTAATCCAGATATTATCTCCGCTTCTATTACACGGTTGTGCAGTTTTCTAACTTGGAGCCTCATAGGCGTAGCTTTCTAGGGGCGGGAGGGAGCGGCCGACTCCCGAACGTTTCGCTCAGTAGTGGAGAGTATATAGTTTTCGTATAGAAATTTTGGGTATATACGTTTCCGACCCTCCGATTTTATAGAAATTTTTGGGTATATACGTTCCCCCCCCCCCCCCCGGTCGGAAATTTCAAGCTTCGCCACTGTGTAGCCTTGTACCGTTGCACAAACCATTTCGCTGGTCAATGTTTCGTAATAGCATTAGTGGAACATCAACTTTAAGCGCTAACCTATGATTTGGTAAGCCTGATATTTTGAGACCACTTAGCACATTAAACCCTTTCACGCCCTATAGTGCCTATTACCCATGGTCTAAATCACATACACCTTATAAACACGTACTTATACACCTACTCATATATAAATTTTAAATACTTAATAAAATTCCCTATTTTGTGAAGCTGCAAGAAACGATTTATACCAACAGTTTCTCCCTCTTTAACATAAACGCATCCACAATCTAACATCATCTGATCTATCAACACTCAGATGAAACTAAAATTCAATATTCATGACTTCTGCAAACCCCGAAAGGTGAGCACCCATCTCGATAAGATCTTGTTTTGATTCACCAACTCCTACGATTTAGATATGGCTCGACGGGTTGTTTGTCAAATCTAAACTTTGGAAAAAGCTCAGCCATTAAAGAGTTGTTAATATTTTCCATGAAGTTATTATAAAGTTTAGATTAGAGGATTTAAAAAAAAAAAGAAAATAGATGTTAAAGGGAAGGATTCGGACCAGTCCTTGTAGTTGTTATGCAGCGTTAAACCATTGAGCTAAATCTAAGTGTGTTTCACATTTAATATATATAAGATACATATCTCGGTGGAGATGAGTGCTATGATCTACAAAAAAGAATTTCTTGTCATAGCAATTTTATATGTGATGTAAAATGAATTGAAATTTAACTCTTGTCTCTTAATAACTATATATATAGCATTGTAGTCGTCACTTGGTTCTTGTCTCCTGATAACTATATATATAGCATTGTAGTCATCACTTGGTTGACCAGAAAAGTCAAAAAATGTGTCTTTTATGAATTTTACCTAACAGGATTTAAGATCAAGATAACAAAAAATAACAATTCCGCATTGTAACAGATGTAACTGTTGTTGTCTATTGATCCATGGATTCTAAACAAATATGAAAATTGACATTTGAGATCAGACAAAATTTAATATGTATTCATTATGAACACTTTTTGACTTTTAGGTCAAATGAACCATGCTTTTAATTAAAATACATGATTTATGTTATGTTTTCAGAATCGGAAGTTGCTATTAATGGTATGGTTATAGACAATGAGAATCAAATCGCATTCTACTCAATGCAGCTATACCATTCTCATAAGTTCTAATCTTTGACTTTTGAATACCATTCTATACTATAAACAAATGTGATGCTCTCACCTAGAAATGAAATACAGTATCGAAACGAAATCGCCAAGTTAGAACATCAATGACATTCAAATAGAAGAACTAACAAAAATGCTTGCAAGCTATATCCGAAAGAAGTCAACGTTTGACTTTTGAATACCATTCTATACTATAAACAAATGTGATGCTCCTCACCTTAAAATGAAATTACAGTATCGAACGAATCGCCAAGTTAGAACATCATGAACATTCTAAATAGAAAGAACTAACAAAATGCTTGCAACGCTTATATCCGAAAGAAGTCACGTTTGACTTTTGAATACCCATTCTATCTATAAAAAAATGTGATGCTCCTCATCTTAGAAAATGAAATTACAGTATCGAACGAAAATCGCAAGTTGAACATCAATGAACATTCTAAATAGAAAGAACTAACAAAAAATGCTTGCAAAACGCTTATATCCCGAAAGAAGTCAACGTTTGACTTTTGAATACCCATTCTATACTATAAACAAAATGTGATGCTCCTCACCTTAGAAAATGAAATTACAGTATCGAACGAAAATCGCCAAGTTAGAACACCTTGCACAATAACTTGTTCCAAAAGATTTCCACGACATGTTGCTTAACTTCTTCAAAATTGACTCTTAATATGACCCGCCTACACCACAACATTAATAGTATCAATATCAAAGCAAAAACATTTATAAAATAAAAAATGGATAAAAGATTTTGTAAACACATTATGATTTTTCTTTAAATTTTTTTCATTCATTGATTGATGTAATTCAAGGTAGCTTTAGTTTGCTTCGAAGTCCAAGCGCTAGAAGCTAGCCATTAGTACATAAACTACGAAGTTTGGATATCAAATTTTAAAGGCTTTTCACTATATGTTCGTAAGGGGTGTTTGGATGTGGGCTTTCAATCAAATGGTCATGGATAAAAATAGGGAAACAATAACTATAGATATATATAGGTGTGCACAGTCTAGTTTGGCGGTTCAAATGAGTGGTTTAAACATCCCTAAATCATCAAACAAAAAAACAACGAAAAGAAAAGTAAAAACCATTTTGTATTAAACTCTCAACATTTCTTGATCTATAATATCAAACAAAAAAAAGCAAAAAATAAAAATAAAAATAAATAACCCTCTATAATTTGATCAAAAGAAGACAAAATTAGAGGATTTGTTGACTCATTTTTGGCTGGATTTTCATCGATAAAAACACCTGAACTTGCGCCTAAAAGGTGGGCTGTCAAGTCTTGTGCGCTAGGCTCGCTACACTCTACGCCTAGGCGCGCGCCATGCGCGCTTTTCACAACTATCGTTCATCTCAAAGATAAACAGGTGGTTCTCTCCCCTTCTTCCATGTTTAGCTTACATTAACGCTATGATATGCATTCTGGTAGTTAGCTAGTGCCAAGGTTATATACATAAAAAAGATAATGCAACTAATGAAAAAGTACCATGTATGTTTGAAAAAAACTCACATTTCTATATTTTAGCAAGTAAGAAGTGATGGTATAAGGATCTGCATATATGATCCTATATGAGTCTTGACTTGTAACCTGATTATGCAACTCTAGTTGTATAAGGTCATCATCGTCAAAACCAGATCAAGCAGCAAACGGGTCAAAACCACGAGCACCGGATGTTGCTTCAAAGAAGCGAGACTCAGACCCAAATCCTCTGGACTGCTGCAATGTCTGAGCAAACGCCTGGTATTTTATGATGTCGGCATCACTCACACTTCTGCTTGCGTACTTCATGGATTCCTCAAAGTAGGCAATCTTGATCTCACCACCTCGTCTAAATCTTCATCCATGGAGTCAGGATTCCCGCTTCTCTTTCTTTCCCTCCCTATTTCCTACTTCATAGCACACTCAATACAAACAATCGGATAACTCATCGCGTATGCATGCAAGTTAGAAAGGAGATACGAAAGCTTACTTTCTAAAAGTTCTCTCTGATTGCATACTTGCATGCGCGTTGACATATCTCTGCAATATCGGCCCCACTAAAACCGTTGTCTGGGGAACGTCTCAGCTGCAGGCAAAGTCTTAAATCTTTTGTCAGCAGCAATTTTATTGTTGTTAATAACATTATTGTTGCTGCTACTCTTGAGATCGTTGTTGTTGCGACTGTTTCCAAGATACTTGCCACTAATCAAGTTAGTGTTGTAGGCCTTTGCATTTCTTGTCCTTCCAAGCAAAGCTAAGCAACAATTAAAATTATTAATTAAATTAATAAACAACTTAACGTCAAACATATGTTGGGATGCATTATTCTTACCTCCATTTCTATTTCTCCCTTTAGCTATAGAAGAACTAATGCGAAAAAGACTAATCTAAATGAAGATATTAAGATAATAGACATACATAATTAAAATAAATTAAATAACTAAATCTCTATATTTATAAATATTAATAACATGTTAGCTTAGTTTTGTGCTCAGATTTAACACATTCCTTACTTAAGTCCAATTTATTGGACATTTGGGAAAAAGCTTTCTCGGTCGAACCCTCCCTAGTTTGACATATACCAAAAGCTACCCATTTTAACTCAATACCCAACCCGCCCGACCAGTTCATTTTATATCACCTCTAGAAAATACCATAACACATACTTACCCAGAACTACCACTACGTGTTGAAGAATAACCATCAATGCGATATCCATAAACATATATGTAAATATCAAGTTTTGTGTATCATGTCATGGTATACCCTCATTTGGTTCTCATCGTAGGGAGCATGAGGGTCGTAATTCTCATCTCACTTATGCAAGAAGCAACCACAACCTTCAAATCAACATTCGAATGCTTCGAAAAAACATCTTTTATTAACGCCCTCATCAACGATATAAGCGCTTTGATCATCTACTTTCTCGGCGAATGGTCAAACTTCGATAAAAGTTTTTCCACTTTCTGCAAACCACAAACAATCAAACATTCACTAAGGCATTATATTAAACACCTTGTCTACATTTAATCAGTAATCACATTCTAAACCCCGCTATTTCCTAATTCAAAAGAACTATCCAATTTCATATTCAACAAATAAATTAAAACACCAAACTCAAACATAACTCAAAATTATGGCTTACATCAAGACACATATGGGCTAAATAGGGGTTGTGGAATATAAAATAAAAACCACACATTTGTACGAGTAGGAACATTTGTCAACTTTGTGGGGATGGTGTGTCCCATAATGGGGAATTTTCCACGGTAATGGTATTGACCACCCATGGGTTGTCTTGCGTGTTTGGGTAACGCAGGTGGTTCAGATCAAAAGCCCATGGATCGTTGTCAAATGGAAACATGATGGATGGGTGTTGTGAAATGAGATATATTTTTTAGTTGGGAGAGGGGAGTTATTTGAAATGAGATAAAAAAAATTTTAACCGTTGTAAACAGTCATCATTAAGAGGCCCCACCAAAATAGATCGTTGAGGCTAGTTATTGTGCACATGAATAGCGCCCCTAATGGTGCTTACCGGTTAGCTTAAGTGGCTAGTGAAGATTTGATAATTAGTTAATCTTTCTTGACTTTAAAAAGCTTTTACTTCAAAATTTGAAAGGTGAAAACTAAAAAGTACGTATCCAATAGAGTAAACAATTACTTCATTTATCCCTTTTCTAATTATCTATAATTGTATCTATGTATTACTATATAATACATATAATGAGAACATCAATAAAATTTATCTCAAAGTTTAAGATGCCTAAGATTATCTATAATAGAAAACGTTTCTTGTGAATCCTTCATGTGACATATGTCACTTGCCCTATC
>CAMTDV010000014.1:92879245-92945323 GCA_947069175.1 Scalesia atractyloides
TATATATAATTTGATCTAGTATTTTCAAATTAGCGTTACCTGTTCGGAACTTAAATCTATATTTTTCTCCTGTAGATGGCTCGTGTCATTGATTCCAAGATCTGTGAGTATACCAAAGATACTTGTCGCGCTATATGGCAGTAACAGCTAGTCCAATAACCCTCAGACCAGCAACTTCCACATTTGAAGTGTTTAACGGGATTTGGGTCGTCTATCGTTAGTTTAAGATTTTTGCAGTGATCATATGATAGACTTCTGGGATTAAGAAGCATAAATTTACATTCTTCAGTAGCAAGGTAACTCTCAGGAAAATCTTGCAGGCTTTGATACAGATTGTTCAAGCTCCCTAGAGCCTCAAACTTTGTATCAGCATGTTTCCCCATCATTTTGACAATTGTTCCCAATGGCAATGTCATGAAGCTGAATAGAATGTCAACAAAACTGTGATCTGCTTCAGCATACACCACTCTCTTTTTCACTTTGTCTATAAATACTTTTATAGAGATTTTAGCTTCGTCTGTCTTCGTGTCAGCCATAACTATAGAATCAAGAAGAGAGAAATTTATCTCTGTATGATGCAATAATTTGATAGATTGGTATTTGAACTGGTTGTTAGGTAAGCAAAAGGCATTTATTAGGTGATCCTAATGATAATTTAATTTGAAAGTGAAGCATAATGATACAAGTCTACATCATTTAAGAGTATACACAATACATTAAGTTCATAATTAACACATTAACATAACCAAATGTCTTGAATACACAATAATCTTTGTACCAAGTTAACAGAATTAACTGTTTCTACATAAGATGCTTTTTGAACTTTAAACTAAAAAAAAACCATAAACTTGCAGAACTGAACAACAATAGTATAGCAAACTTACTAAATAAAAGTGTATCACCCAAACTAAATGCTTACAAACCTACACAATGCAAGTGATAGCAAACATGTAACTAACTAATAGTATACGACAACAAATATTGACAAGAATACATGAATATAATCCATTATTAGGTTGTATATACGAAATTAACGGGTTTAAAACTTACCGAATTATCAACGAAATAGAACGTTCCTCACTTGGATTTTGTGGATTTGTGTTCTTCACGTAGATTGTTGAGACTTAAGAAGGAAGTAAAGTAAGACCCGACAGTATATCAGAGCAAATCTAAAAGCTTCAATAAAAGATTCGTTAAGTTCACGGTTGGTCCCATGTGATTAATGTACTAATACAAATTTTAAATCTAATTATTTGACTGTAATTTATTTACCTTTAAACAAAGTATCTGAAATTGCACTTTTTTGCAATTCCAAACTTTTTTAATGTAGTGTTTTATTATTATATTATATTATTGTAGTGTTTTTTAAGGTTTAGGAAGTATTAGGTCTTGTGTTTGATTCTTACAAAAGTTTATATATATATATATATAATATATATATTGGATTTACTCTTGAATTGGTGTATAAGCATTATTGCCGAGTGGAGATGGATATGATCGGGTGGTTCCGCTCATGGCACGATAATACTCCAGAGATCCGTCAGTGATCTAAATTTGCCGTTCAAAAAAAAAACTAGAAACATTCAAATACTTTTAATAAAGTAATAAAAAATAAATGATTGATAAGTAACAATAAATGTAAAAGATAGTAATGAGGTGACAAGTGTTTTTATGTTTCTTTATTGGGTAGATTTTGAGTAGAGGTGAGTATGTTTTGGATAACTTGACCAAAACCAAAAAAACTGGGCTGGTTATACTGAAAACCCGAACCAAATTGTAGTTTCCCTCATAATAAAGCCTCAAAGGTATGACAAAAATCGTTTTTCATCGTTTTCCATTTCTTTTAATTTCCAAACCTTAGAATCATACAAAAATAAAAAAAGGGGCGGTGTTTTCTCGTAATAAAGCTTAAAAGTACAACAAAATAGGGATAAATATATGTATAAAACATGTATAAATAATGACTTGTAAAAAATGTATTTATAGCCAAGCCTTTTTCTCTGAAAAGCCCAAAGGCTCGATTTTTTTGAACGACCCCAAGCCTAATTCCTATTTGATCCCTGCCTTCACTAATCGGCTTCCTGGTCTTCGCCTCCTCTCCTCCTTCTGGTCTTCTGCATTTTAATAGGAGAACTCAAGGGATTTCGGTAATTAACTTCTTGGAACCTCTAAGGGCTCTTAAAAACTTATTTCATTTACTTTTATTAATAAAAAGTCCTGTATAAATATAAATACCTTGTAATGTGGTATAAACCTATATGTATCTTTGTGTTGAGTGCTAGAAATTATGGTGGAAATCTTTCTTTGCTTTGGGCACGGTTGCAATGTACATTTTCTCGTACTTTAAATTTTTTCTTATTTTTGACCTTAAGAGCTTGAGTGGACCAGTCTTGGCTACATTCTACTTGGGTTACACGCTCTTGATGGTTCTAGCCATCATGCTAGCCATGAGCACCGTTGGGTTCCTTTCTTCTTTCTGGTTCGTGCATTACTTGGTTCTAGCCAAGATGGTACAATGGTGTTGGGTCAATGCACAATTTTATTTTTCTTGTACCGGCTATGTTCAATTCGATATATGAATAGGTTAGAATTTTATTTATTTATTTATGTTTATCACAGTTCCATAGCAAGAACCTAAATATGTATGGTAGGAGAAGGGGATAGATTGTTTGCATGTGAGATTTATTTCTTGTTTCGTTGTATGCGTTTTTATTGAACATGGTTCAATTTATGGGCTTCATCCATATTCAATTTATTTCTTGTTTCTTGTTTCGTTGTATGCGTTTTTATTGAACATTGCTTTGACTTTCGGTTATAAACCAAATTAAATTAGTATGCTACTGATTTAAGGTTCCTTTATGATCGTATTATGATGTAGCATAACCCTCTGAGGCTATATTACACGATCATAATATTAATCCGAGTTTTATGCAAGTTTCCATAATTATGCCTTACTTTGACTATTATGCCCTTTTTATTAAAAATAAGGTTTTAATCACCAATGAACTTGTAGATGATTTAGATACTGATATGTTAATATGGTTAACATATTTTAATGTTACAAATCTGATCATAAACTGAATTTTCAAAGAATATCGCAAATGATACTTTAAAGCGACCGAAATGCCCTTTCGGCGCATAGAACGGTCTTAAACATAATTTCTCATACCAAACTAATTACCTACTGATGTAATATCATAAATAGGATATTTTGGGATATCAACTCAGTTTATAAACTGAGATTACGTACGAGTTCTTGTATTATGTCCTTAAATGACGATAACGCCCTTTTGGGGCTTAAATGGATTTTTAACTATGAATGTGATATGAAACCTTTTACATACTAATATGTTATACTAAATAACATATCCTATTTATATAAACCTGATCATAACATCAGTTTTCATGAAACATCGCAAATATCGTCCTTTAATGACTTAACGCCTTTTCGACGCGTCATATGGTTTTAAACCATATCTACCAACCAAGACTTGTTACCTACTAATTTTATAACTCATTTAAAAAGTATTTACATTAGGTACTTGTGATAAAATCATAATCCCAAATAAGCTTTTAAAACCATGTGTGAAATGACCAAAATGCCCCTACGGAGCATAGTTTGGTCTTAAACTATAAAGCACACATATCTTGGATATCCTACTGATATTATATCATAAATAAAGTGTTTTCATAGAATTTTTATGGTCGTAACATCAGATTATATGCAAGTCCCTTTTATACGTCGCTAAATGACCAAAACGGCCTTATGAGGCATAGTTTGATTTTAAAACCTTAACGGGCATACAAGTTGATATCTTACTGATATTATAACTTGTTTAAAGTGTATTGGCATATGGAACTTGTTCATGACTCATGCGGTTAGCCGATATCGCTTATGTGCGCACGGTTAGGCTTATGTAGCCCATTTACATAAGATTACCGAAACGGGTTTAACCTTATCATTTTCACTTCAAAATCCAGAATGTTATATGTTTACCCATATTATACAAGTATTTGTTCTTATCGGTTTTAAACTACATTCTTTTCCGGTCATCGCTTAATCAAGCGTATCGTATCGTTTTTAATACTTTAAGTTAGCCAATCTAAGTCTATGACTTAAATAAGATCCGTTATCATTCTAATTGGTTTTTTATACCATCATTCCAGACTGTAGTACCCAGATATCGGACTTGGGTCAGTAATACTTAGACTTGCGGCTTTTTGCTAAATTATATTCTTATTGATTGAAAGCTAGCAAAAAGGTAAATACTCTTAGCCTAATTTCTTATACGGGCTTGGGATACGGTAAATTATTACTGTTTGGACGGGTATGGGATATTGTTGTTGGTTTGCGATTAAATAGATCTCATAACCGATTTAATCTGTACTGACTGATAAATTAAACATTCGGGGTTAACTCAACCGTATCCTGGATATCCTTGACTCATTTAATTGCAAATGGCCACGACCTAAGCGCAGGGTGTAGGCACACACCCGACAGATGCTAAAATATATAACCCAATATGGGTATACCTAATAAAGGGATGAAAGTGGCGTGTCGGTTAATCATGACCTCGGCATAGTTATCGGGGCCCTAAATGTATTATTAGCATGTAAAACTGATAACATGAGATATAGTTTGGCCCAAGTTATTTATGAAAATAAATGTACCATTGTGTGCGTAAAAGATTTTGAAATGATTTTCAAAATGAGTCGGTTAATTGTATTTACCAGCGAGAGCTGACGTATTTCAAAAGATTGAACCGCAGGTACCGAACATCATTATAACTGGGAATCTGGGTCGGCTATAATGAAGTCTAAGGAATTTGCAACCCTTATGCTTAAGGCTTTTGATGTCTAAAGCTCTGTTTATTAGATCCCGCCTGTGGGCTTGTATCGATCGCTTTACTTTTATATATTCAAATTTTAATGAATTCGATACTTTTACTCCAATACTTCCGCTGCATATTATTACATTGTGAAAACTGTTATCCAGCCGTCACGAATATACCCCTCCGGGCCCACTGGGAACCTACATGGAAATCGGGGTGTGACAGGTCTTTAGAGGGTTGTAATGGGGCTAGGCTAAGGGTGTGGAATAGGATGTTTTGAAAGTGGCGAATGTGATGAAAATTTGATTTTTTTTATTACAAGAACAAGTATTCTAAAATCGATTAACCACGAATCAACAACTAATAGGCAAAAGCATTCGCCTTTTATTCAACAACTACCACACATCTTTTTGTGCTTTTCTCAATGATTTCTCTCTTATTTTTCATGATATTTTCTGAATTTTCGTTTTTTTTTTCAACTATACAAACAACTAAACCTGAAATGGAATAAATGGCTAAACGGCCAAAGGCTAAATGGGTTAATCAAACGAAAGGTTTAGGCTCAACATTGGCGACTAAGGGATTGATTTCGAGTAAGGATATATAAATGGTATAAAAGGAAAAGGTTTACCTAATGCCTTAATCAGTCTTTTGCTAGTATTCGGTCTATGGCCTCAAACGTATCAAAAGTTGCAAGTTCTACAATACATGACTAATGGTCCACTCGAACAAGAAATATATGCATATATGATGTATAAAGTGGCTCAAAATCTCACGTATAAAGGGTATGGTATGTGATATGTACCAAATGTAAGTTTCTTAGGCGGATTATTACCAAATAACCACCCTCTAAATACTCGTCGTGTTATTAATTTGAACTTGACCATGACAAAAGACCACATGGGTTGTACCATCCCTCATTAACTCAGTTACTTGTGCTTTTTAGATCGCTTCAAACAAAGACATTTTTGATTTTTTTTTTAAATTTTCCCCCATCCCCATACTTGAGGTCAACATTGTCCTCAATGTGTAGTGTTTAAATGCACGGGTCAAAATCGAAAACTCTTTCTCCCCCATCCCCACACTTGAGGTCAACATTGTCCTCAATGTGTATGCATAGAGCTTTTTAAAACGCACAAGGGTTGTGACACGGTTAACCTCCCAAAAATTTCACCCCGGCAAATAAGATACACAATACAATCCACTTATTACTAACTAATAATCAAAGCAAAAGGGAAACGTATGCACCTGGTTTTTCACTCATTCCTCGTGTGCTCTTCATCTTTCAACAAAAATGGTCGTCTCGTGAACATGATGTATATACAAATATTGTCCCTTGTGTAGAAGCATGATTCTCACAACCATCAAAATTTGTTAGCTACCTAGTTCTACCATTTTTATAAAGAAATACCAAGTCATTCGTTAATTCACTTTGATTTTTGTGGAGAAAATTTACAACAACAATAACACACCTAACTCACTTTCGTAGGAATCACGGTTGCATTTAGCTTATGCAACAAGCCCTTTTAAACCTCCCGATAGCTCGGGAGGACGAGTAGGTCTCGTGAGGGTTGATCGGAGTGTCGCGCTCCAGTCAAAGATAATATTTATAATCCTGAATTACCCTTAACAATGCGTTAGTGATAGTACGGGGTCGAACCATGAAGAGTTTGTGGTTTGCGATCGGATGTGATTAATTCTTTATGTTGTCAAACTTTATGAAGCTTGCTATGGTTAAATTTCAATGTTTGTTTGTTTGTTTGAAAAGGGTGTCAGAATAAACCGACAAATTTAGTGTGATTGTTTAACTACTAACTTTGAACAATTGCATAAAAACTAAATTATTTGACGAAAACAATGATTTGGGAACAAGGTTCACACTCGGTGCAACAATCGCAAAGCTTAAGGTTACTAAACAACTTTTAGGTTGATTCAGTTGAATTTGTCATTAGCGGTTTTGATATCACGAAGCTTAGGTGTCAGTTGCTATCACGCGTGTGACGGACTGCAATGCACTTCGTTACTTCGGACAAATAAATCCTTTTGAAAGATAAGGCATAAATACACAAACTTGTTTTGCAAAGTAAAATTTTATAATCACTCGAAAATTCACGAATATAGTTCATGTAACAACTCGGAAATTCGTTGTTATCTTTTTCCTTGTTTTTATCGCTGTACTCCTTTTGTAATCCCGAGATTCGGTTAATAATAAAGTTTATGTTAATTACTTATGGTGTTTTACGTTATTATCGCATCTAATCGCTTATTAAATCGCATCGCTTATCTCATCGCATCGCAAATCGCCCGAACTTGCCTGAGACACAAGGATCCTTTGCTTTCCCTCAAGTTCGCTCGAACTTGTACATACATGTACAAGTTCGGCCGAACTTAGCCATCCATTCTTGAAATCCTAGCAAGTTCGCCCGAACTTGCATGAATCTCATGCAAGTTCGACCGAACTTGGCTCCCATTCTCTCAAAATCGCTCAAGTTCGCGCGAACTTGCATGAATACATGCATGTTCGGCCGAACTTGTCTCCCTCAGCCCCTTCTCCTATAAAGACCAAGCTATGTTCACTCATTTGAACTTGCTGCAAGTTCGCCAGAGCTCTCAAAACCTGAAACCTTTGTGTTCTAAATAAGAATCAACCCGATTTCAACTGCAACAACGTTTATTAACGATCTACAAAGGTTTACAACGATTTTGGCACAAGGCATAGCCTTTTTTTCATCAAAACTCATTCTTTTACGAAAATCTTCATCCTTTTCTTCAAAAACTTCTGCTTAAAGCTTAGATATACACAATACGAGTTCGTTTGGCGATAGTAGAGACTTCCCAAACACGAGATCTGCAAGAACTCGGCTTGTAAGTGATAGATCTAAGAAAAACGTTTGAAAACCATTGATTTCTACACAAGATACGGACTTTTGATGATGTTTTGTTCATATTCTGGTATGAAACGAAGCATCTATCATTCAAGATCCCAGATCTGGAAGCACAAGGACGTTTATGTTGGTTTACACAAGCCGGACTAATCCGAACCAACCCCGAGTTCGCCCGGATTAGCCCACGCTTTTGTAAAACGGCTAAAACAGCTCTAAAAGACCTCTCCGACCTAAGTTTGCTCAGTATCACAGGGGGAAGGATGAACACTCGATTTTCCTCAGCAAACAACGTGAAAACGCAAGGTTTTGGACCCGAAAACATTAAGTTCGCTCGAGAATCACCAGCTTATCAGGTCAAGTTCGACCGAACTTGTACCCATTTGGGTCAAGTTCGACCGAACTTGAGTGTTACTTCACCAAGTTTCTTGCAAGTTCGCCCGAACTTGCCTGGTTTCTTAGGGAACCATACAAGTTCGAACGAACTTGCCAAATCAGTAAGGTTTTCCTACAAGTTCGCCTGAACTTGACAAGTTTCTCGGGAAACTCATCATGTTCGACCGAACTTGACTCTAAACCCACCAAAACCCAGCAAGTTCGCTCGAACTTGTGTGTTTACACACAAGTTCGCCTGAACTTGGCTACTGCCCTACCAAAACTTAACTCTTTCAGCTATGCACTTCCGCTCGCGTATGCAGGCTGACCTGACGCTCTTCTCAACTCTCCTCAGATTCCGAACTCTTACCTAAATGCACCCACAGTGAGTATACTTGACCCATTTTCGCTTTAACGCACTTTTTGGGTGTTACATACGTTCCTATATCAAAATCACTTCACAAATCAAACTGTTTATCACACGTGAATAATCTGATTATATATGCTCAATACGTGATGCTAGAAACATGTGACTAGGACTTATTTTCGTTAACTTGCCTCCTTAGCTAGTATGGTACTATAGTGTGGCTTACACCCGACGGGGTCTAGTTAGGATGAACGCGCAAGACTTCTCACGGTAGGTAGCATGAGAAATGAGCCTATGTTATTTTAAGTGTTTTGGCGTATCATGATATGTAATTAGATTGTTTCGCAAACACTTTCTCGATTATGCTAGTAGTACTTAAACATGTATGCTCACCTTTACTTGATTGTATTGTCTTGTATTTTAACGTATGTAACAGGATGAGGATTTGTAGCTTGGATGCTTGGATGTGGCTTGCGTAGTTTAGTTTTGTTTTATTTTGTTTAGTTCCAAGTGTAATAAATATAGGGGGGATCAGATCAGATTCTACTGATTAAGGGATTTTGTTAATGTAATGATTGTTTAAGGATATTATGAGTTTAATAGTATGGGATGTTAAATGTTGATTTTTTATCTTTAAATAATTGTTATGGAATCTCTTGAGACAATCTGGTTCGCCTAGTGCCACTACCCCGATGATTCCGCCATCGGTTGGTGTGTGACAGATTGGTATCAGAGCGCCATAATCTTAGGATAGTAGGTAGAATTACCATGATTCGACCTAGTAGCATGTTTAAGTACCAAATTGACCTATCTTTGACTTAAATGTTAAACAACTTGCCATAAATGTTTAGATGTGCCTTTCCTAAGGCTAATACAATAATACACGCTTGGAAACGTTCGCATCACACAAAACGAGTGATTAAGTCGAGAATATGTGTGAAAACCGAGAACTCTCGACGAGATCATTCACTCCGCGCATTCTCTCGCACGAGATACCTTTGTTGAGTTAGGAGTGACATCCAAACCTCGACGAAAATCATCATTCCTATCTAGGAATGAAGTTGCTAAGTTAGGGGTGAAACCCGCATCTTAGTAACTAATTCCGCAATTCAATTTTCAATCTCTTCAAAGTCTCGGTTATGCCGATGGTTTGGAACACGTATTAACTGGAAGGGTAAACTTCGTTAGCCGCTTGCGGTGAGAACGTTTATCTATTCGGCCAAAGCGTGGGTCCAAATGCAAAGGGTAGTCGAATCACTTTGGCGTGTCAAATGTCTCAAAACCCCGGACACTCCCAATTGATTTGAGCCTATATCATGGATTTACACATCATCGAGTTTATTATTACTTAGGTGTTTGAAATTTTGAGAATTTTCGCTTTAATCGATTTCTCGCTTTGATGATTTATCATATCATCGATTTCTCGATTTATCGCATTTGCGCTCCATCGAATGTATGCACAACTCGCACAGCTCTCGAAATCTAAAACGCTAACTAATACACCAACCAAACTAATCGCTTAACTCGCTTACGCCTATGAAGACGTGTGCCTCATACACGGTATTATCTTGCTTATCTCGCTATTATATATCGCTTATATCTTGCATCTCGTATCGTGCTATGCATTGTTATTATTAGAAGGTGAATACGTGCAAATATGTGCTTATGTGCTTACGTGCTTATGTGCTTACGTGATTACGTGCCTATGTGTTTATGTGATTTTGTGCCTTGTATGAATTATAATAATAATAAATATTTGAACATAACTCTATTATAATCGAATCTCATCTAATCTAAATCCTTCGTGTAGATGTCTTCTATGGGATCGCACACCCGAAGGAATCTCCAGCGCAGCAACGCCGACAAGCGTATCGCTACAATGGTAGCCAAGGAGATAGTTAAAGTCACCCCGCAAATTGTCTTAGAAATTCATGTTGTAAGCAGCAACTCATCTGTGGATTCCAAGGGAGATGCCCCGAAACCCACTTCAGCTTTAAGCAGTTCAAAGCATGTGGACCGCTTACTTTCTCAGGTACCGAAGGGCCGAGTGCCATGTTCCACTGGTTTGACTCTATCGAGGTCACATTCCGCCAAAGTGGATGTCCCGAGGCTCTGCGCACTGTCAATGCTACCGGCGTGTTTCAATCAAGGGCTCTCGACTGGTGGACAGCCGAGCGCAACAGGCGTGGGAACGACGAAGCTTACAGACTCACTTGGGAGGAACTTAAGGAAATTATGATCAAGGAATTTTGTCCTCCCTACGAGATCCAGAAGTTAGAGAACGAATTCTGGAATATCAAGCAAGATGGTCCCGATAACGCCGGTCTCACTACTCGCTTCAAACAGTTGAGCATCATCTGCCACGGTCAAGTAGATACTACGGAAAAGGCAATCCAGAAATACCTCAATGCTCTCCCCGATTGCGTCACTAACTTTGTTCAAGCAGCACGCCCTGCTACTATCGAGGAGACCTACCAGCTAGCCGCCGATATTAATGACAAACGAGTTCAGTCTGGTTATTTTAAAAGCAACAAGGTCGCAAATCAAGCAGTCACCGAATCAGCAGCTCCTACTACCGAACAACCTCGAGAGCCAAAGAACAGTCGCCGTGGTCGCAAAAGGGAAACCCGAGCAAGAACTTTGCTCTTACTACTCCAGCAAACCCTCAGCCACTCCAGTCAGCAGCACCAAATGCATCGCCAGCAAAGCGTGCGCACACTAGTCCGCACCCTATGTGCCCTAAGTGCACATATCATCATGCCCTTGGAGGTAATTGCCGTTTTTGCATGAACTGCAACATCTACGGCCACTTTACAGTCAGCTGCCGTAGTGGTACTCGTCAGCCAGCTCCTCAGGCTCCAACAGCTCCAGCTTTACCTGCTCCTCCTCAAGCCAACCAGCAGCAAGCTCCAAAGGCACGAGTGTGCTTCGTGTGTGGTGATCCGAACCACTTTGCTAATGTTTGGCCAAACCGCACCATGAAACAAAAGCCGCAGCAGCAACAGCCACCACCGCAGCCTCAGCAGCAACAACAAGTTGCGCATGGAAGAGCCTTCAATCTAAATCACCGCCAGGCCCAGAATGACAACAATGTTGTCAATGGTACGTTTCTCGTAAATGGTATTTATGCTTCATGTTTATTTGATATTGGTGCTGATAATTGTTTTGTATCGTTAGAATTCGAAAAGGTTTTAAAATGTAAGCGCGCTAAACTCCCAAAGACTTTCGATGTGGAAGTCGCCACCGGAAGAACCGTTACCGTTAATTCCGTCTTACGTGGTTGTAATCTCGATCTCAACAACCATGTCTTCTCGATCAATCTCATACCTATGCAATTAGGTAGCTTCGATATCATAGTAGGCATGGATTTTCTTCGTAAGAATCATGCTGAAGTTGTATGCTTCGATAAAATGATTCGTTTCCCTCTCCCTTACGGTGATCAACTCCATGTTTATGGTGAAACTCCCTCAAAGAAGTTGATGCTTTTGTCATGTACTCGAGCACACAAATGCTTGCAAAAGCGATGTGTTGCTTTCCTCGCTCATGTCGTGAACCCGGATAAAGAAAAGAAGACTTATAAAGATGTTCCCGTTGTTTGTGAATTTCCCAAAGTCTTTCCCGACGATTTACCTGGTTTACCCCTACTCGAGATGTTGAATTCCGTATCGATTTAGTTCCCGGAGCTACTCCAGTTCCTAAAACTCCTTATCGCCTCGCACCATCCGAAATGCGCGAGCTATCAAGCTAACATCAAGAGCTTCTTGATAAAGGCTTCATACGCCCGAGCACTTCGCCATGGGGCGCTCCTGTCCTTTTCGTGAAAAAGAAGGAAGGTTTATTCCGTATGTGCATCGATTATCGTGAACTTAACAAACTCACGATAAAGAATCGTTACCCTCTTCCTCGTATCGACAACTTATTTGATCAGCTTTCAAAGTGCTACTTGTTTTTCCAAGATCTATCTTTGTTCCGGTTATCATCAGTTACGCGTGTTGGAAGAGACATTCCTAAAACCGCCTTTCGTACTCGCTATGGCCATTTCGAATTCGTGGTCATGCCTTTTGGTCTTACCAATGCACCCGCGGTTTTCATGGATTTCATGAACCGTGTGTGTAAAGCTTTCTTAGATCGTTTCGTCATTGTGTTTATCGATGACATCCTTATCTATTCAAAGTCGAGAGACGAACACGCGCGTCATCTCCGTTCTCGAACTTCTTCAAGGAAATCGCCTTTATGCTAAGTTCTCAAAATGTGAATTCTGGCTCGAAGAAGTCCAATTTCTCGGCCACATCGTTAATAATCAAGGAATTCACGTCGACCCTGCAAAGATTGAAGCCGTCAAGAGTTGGATTACACCAAAGAATGCTTCCGAAATCCGTTCATTCCTTGGATTGGCGGGTTACTACCGTCGATTCATCACCGATTTTTCTAAAATCGCCGTTCCGCTTACCGCTTTGACTCATAAAGATAAACCTTTTGTTTTGGATTCCAAGCAAGAGGAAGCTTTTCAAACTCTCAAGCGTATGCTATGCAACGCTCCCGTTCTCGCTTTACCCGACGGAAACGACGATTTCATTGTTTACTGCGATGCCTCTAATCTTGGTCTTGGTTGTGTTCTCATGCAACGTGACAAGGTTATTGCGTATGCGTCACGACAACTCAAGATCCACGAGAAGAACTACACAACCCACGATCTCGAACTCGGTGCAGTTGTTTTTGCATTGAAGATATGGCGACACCTTTACGGTACTAAGTGTACGGTCTTCACCGACCATAAGAGCTTACAACATATCTTTAACCAAAAAGAACAAACATGTGACAACGTCGATGGGTTGAACTTCTCAACGACTACGATTGCGAGATACGCTACCATCCCGGCAAAGCGAACGTCATCGCCAATGCTTTAAGTCGACGAAGCTATGTATATGGTATTCGTGACTCTCAAGCTTGTGCTAAACCTGAAACCCTTATCCGTGCCGCTCAATTTGCTTGTTTTAACGAGAATACCCTTCAAGACGAAATGAAATGTGGTGCCGAAACTTAGCTTGTATCTAAATCTGATGGTATTTATTACTACCTCGATCGTATTTGGATTCCTACTCGTGATAATCTCCGCGAATTGCTAATGATCGAAGCTCATAAATCCCGATATTCCATTCTCCCCGGTGCCAACAAGATGTACCAGGACCTTCGTCCTAAGTATTGGTGGCCAGGCATGAAAAAGGATATCACCTTGTACGTTTCGAAATGCTTGACTTGTTCGAAGGTTAAAGCCGAACATCAAAGGCCCTCTGGTTTACTTGAACAACCCGAAATCCCGATGTGGAAGTGGGAGAGTATAGCTATGGACTTCGTTACTAAACTCCCGCGTACTTCATCCGGTCACGATAGCATTTGCTTTTCGTTGATCGTCTTACTAAATCCGCGCACTTCATTCCTATACGAGAAGACTTTAAGGTCGAGCGGTTAGCCCAAATCTATACCGACGAAGTTATATATCGACACGGGATGCCTCGTGACATCATCTCTGACCGAGACGGTCGTTTTACCTTGCGTCTCTGGGAGACTTTTCAATCCGCTCTCGGTACTACTCTCAATCTAAGTACCGCTTTTCACCCTCAAACCGACGGTCAGACTGAGCGCACGATCCGCACCCTCGAAGACATGTTTCGTGCGTGCATCATAGATTTCGGTGGTAACTGGAATACACATTTACCTTTAATCGAATTCTCGTACAATAATAGTTATCATGCCAGCATTCAAATGGATCCTTTTGAGGCACTGTATGGAAGAAAATGTCGATCGCCTATTGCATGGCACGAGATCGGAGAAGCACAAATCACTGGTCCCGAGCTAATTCAAGAAACAACCGACAAGATCCTCCAAATCAGAGACAATCTCTTGAAAGCTCGGAGTCGTCAAAAGAGTTACATCGATAAACGCCGTAAGCCCCTACAGTTAGAAGTGGGAGATCACGTTCTCCTAAAGGTTGCACCTTGGAAGGGAGTGGTCCGCTTCAGCAAGAAAGGAAAGCTAGTGCCTCGATACGTTGGTCCCTTTAAGATTCTGGAGAGAATCGGTAAAGTAGCCTATCGTCTCGAATTACCGGAGGAACTCAATAATGTACATCCGACTTTCCACGTGTCTAATCTCAAAAAGTGTTTAGCCGAACAAAATCTCCATGTCCCTCTCAAAGATCTGCAAATCAACGAGACTCTCCATTTCGTGGAAAAGCCTGTGGAAATCATGGACCGAGAGACCAAGAAACTCCGACGCTCTCGCATCCCTATCGTGAAAGTCCGATGGGAAGGCAAACACGACGCCAAGTTCACTTGGGAATTGGAAAGTGAAATGAAGGCCAAGTACCCGCATCTATTTATCGCTTGTACTCCTTTTGTAATCCTGAAATTCGATTAATAATAAAGTTTATGTTAATTACTTATGGTGTTTTACGTTATTATCGCATCTAATCGCTTATTAAATCGCATCGCAATCGCAAATCGCAATTGTTTATGTGGTTTTATATTATTTATGTGTTATGTGTGTTTGTGTTATGGTTACAATCGCTATCGCATCGTTCTCGCACTCTCGAATCGCTAAATTGCGCTATTATATCAATTATAACACTTGACGCTTTACTGAAACGCTTAATATAAGTAATTAATGTGAACCTAATAGCCAATCAAACTTTTAACGCGAAATCGGCAAACGAAACTTGGTCATGAGGCCAAGTTCGTCCGAACTTGACTCCCACAAGTTCGTCGAGTGACTACCACAAGTTCGCTCGAACTTGCCTGAGACACAAGGATCCTTAGCTTTCCCTCAAGTTCGCTCGAACTTGTACATACATGTACAAGTTCGGCCGAACTTAGCCATCCATTCTTGAAATCCTAGCAAGTTCGCCCGAACTTGCATGAATCTCATGCAAGTTCGACCGAACTTGGCTCCCATTCTCTCAAAATCCCTCAAGTTCAGCCGAACTTGTCTCCCTCAGCCCCTTCTCCTATAAATATCAAGCTCTATTCACTCATTTGAACTTGCTGCAAGTTTGCCCAGAGCTCTCAAAACCCGAAACCTTCGTGTTCTAAGTAAGAATCAACCCGATTTCAACTGCAACAACGTTTATCAACGATCTACAAAGGTTTACAACGATTTTGGCATAAGGCATAGCCTTCGTTTCCATCAAAACTCATTCTTTTACAAAAATCTTCATATTTTTCTTCAAAAACTTCTGTTTTAAGCTTAGATCTACACAATACGAGTTCGTTTGGCGATAGTAGAGACTTTCAAACACGAGATCTGCAAGATCTCGGCTTGTAAGTGATAGATCTGAGAAAAACCTTTGAAAACCATTGATTTCTACACAAGATACGGATTTTGATGATGTTTTGTTCATTTTCTGGTATGAAACGAAGCATCTCTCATTCAAGATCCCAGATCTGGAAGCACAAGGACGTTTATGTTGGTTTACACAAGCCGGACTAATCCGAACGAACCCGAGTTCGCCCGGATTAGCCCACGCTTTTGTAAAATGGATAAAACAGCTCTAAAAGACCTCTCCGACCTAAGTTTGCTCAGTACACAGGGGGAGGGATGAACACTCGATTTTCCTCAGCAAACAAAGTGAAAACGCAAGGTTTTGGACCCGAAAACATTAAGTTCGCTCGAGAATCACCAGCTTATCAGGTCAAGTTCGACCGAACTTGTACCCATTTGGGTCAAGTTCGACCGAACTTGAGTGTTACTTCACCAAGTTTCTTGCAAGTTCGCCCGAACTTGCCTGGTTTCTTAGGGAACCATACAAGTTCGAACGAACTTGCCAAATCAGTAAGGTTTTCCTACAAGTTCGCCTGAGCTTGACAAGTTTCTCGGGAAACTCATCATGTTCGACCGAACTTGACTCTAAACCCACCAAAACCCAGCAAGTTCGCTCGAACTTGTGTGTTTACACACAAGTTCGCCCGAACTTGGCTACTGCCCTACCAAAACTTAACCGTTTCAGCTTACGGAGACTGATGCACTTCCGCTCGCGTATGCAGGCTGATCCGACGCTCTTCTCAACTCTCCTCAGATCCCGAACTCTTACCTAAATGCACCCATAGTGAGTATACTTGACCCATTTTCGCTTTAACGCACTTTTTGGGTGTTACATACGTTCCTATATCAATATCACTTCACAAATCAAACTGTTTATCACACGCGAATAATCTGATTATATATGCTCAATACGTGATGCTAGAAACATGTGACTAGGACTTATTTTCGTTAACTTGCCTCCTTAGCTAGTATGGTACTATAGTGTGGCTTACACCCGACGGGGTCTAGTTAGGATGGACGGGCAAGCCTTCTCACGGTAGGTAGCATGAGAAATGAGCCTATGTTATGTTAAGTGTTTTGGTGTATCATGATATGTAATTAGATTGTTTCGCAAACACTTTCTCGATTATGCTAGTAGTACTTAAACCTGTATGCTCACCTTTACTTGATTGTATTGACTTGTATTTTAACGTATGTAACAGGATGAGGATTTGTAGTTTGGATGCTTAGATGTGGCTTGCGTAGTTTAGTTTTGTTTTATTTTGTTTAGTTCCAAGTGTAATAAATCTAGGGGAGATCAGATCAAATTCTACTGATTAAGGGATTTTGTTAATGTAATGATTGTTGAAGGATATTATGAGTTTAGTAGTATGGGATGTTAAATGTTGATTTATTATCTTTAAATAAATGTTATGGAATCTCTTGAGACAATCTGGTTCGCTTAGTGCCACTACCCCGATGATTCCGCCATCGGTTGAGGTGTGTACAGTTCAAATGTAAGACAATTATCAATCAATTCAAAATACAATTCAATATGTCACAATCAACTAAGAACATAAGGCAACCCTAAACCTAACAAAAGTCTACACCGGGGTGAAACCCTCGAGAATTAGCCGCTGATGGTGAACGGAACTTGATCAACGGTGGATGGAAGCTTGAACTCGGACATCTTGCAATCTTGATGATGAGAATGATGATGGTTAGGGTTTGTGGTGGTGTATGCAGATGGATGGATGATGATAATGGTAATGTTTGATCAGGGTTGGGATTCGAGGATTGTGAAAGTGGATGATTATCGATGGATTGGATAGATCGGTGATGATAGGTATGAAGGTTTTTGGCTCCAAGATGTTTTTTAAAACTCCAATATTTCGTAACTCTTCAAGAAAAAGTCAAAACTTGAGTTATATCTCGTCCCAAACCAACAAACCAAAAAGTTCGCGACGTGTGGCTGCAGAGGGCGTCGCCGACGGCCAGAGGGGGCGTCACGATGACCCCTAGTTTTTCTGATTTCTTCTGACGTGCTGTTCCACTGTCTACGCACTGATTTGTTCGACGGAGTTTTCTAGGTGGCGTCACCGACGGCCCAGCAGGGCGTCGACGACGGTGCCTGCAATTTGCACTTTCCGTTTTCCCATTTCTTGATCCCATTCACACCCCGGTGCTCCGTTTATCTCCTGATTAACTCCTTAAACTCCATTAGGCCTGCAAAACACAACTCCCATTAAAAGTAGGCTATTTACGATTAAAATCTATGTAAAAACATCAACTCAAGTATAAACGAACACCGGTTTCGACCACGCATCAGGGGGTTAGGTTTTTTGAGGGGTTTTTTTGGTAAGGTATAGTTTTCTTTTCTTTTTTTTTGGGGGGGGGGGTAGGGGAGTGGGGGGTTTAGGTTTTTGGGTGGTGATAGTGGGTTTAGGTTTTTGGGTTTTTCATGAGCATATTTTTTTTCTCTTGAAGGCAAAATTACCCTTCCCACTTGATTCTTTCATGGACACTTGTCACTTTATAATGACTTTTTACGCTTCTTATTTTTAAGCCGTTTGTATTATAACTCAATTTGTTTTATAACATGTTCAGAGTATGCGACTTTAATAAAGTATTTTAAAAGTCTTTAAATGCCTCTAAACTTCCTCATATCTAGTAGTTAGTCATGGCTTTCATGTGCTATAATTTAAAAGTCTTTAAATCAACTTTCTCATATCTAGTAGTGAGTCATGGCTTTCATGTGTGCTATAGTTTGAGAGTATCATATTTTGACAACTTCATGTAACAAAAAAGAACTTGGTTTATAAATTCATTAGATGTTACATATGTTCCATATATTAGTTTATTCTTTGTAATTTCTATGCTAAATAAAAACTAAAGTACAAATAAAAAAAAAGAAAAGGGGCCTTGGATATTTATTTCGTTTTAGGCCTCCAAAATGGTTGAAACAGCTCAAACTAGATATATTTTTTTTATGTTAATCGACCATTTTGACCGGACTTGTTTTGACCCAGCCTCTTTCAACCCAACCAATTTGTGATCCTGTTAAAAAAATTTCTGGAACTACCACTAACTCAGAACTCCCCCGGTTGATTCAAATACTCCAAAGAGAAATTTTGAATTACAACTTTAAACCCTTCAAAGACCATCGAAATTCAAGGACGAACTCACCAACACAAACTTTAAAGATAATACATTTATGTTAGATATACCCTTTTACTAACAAGGCATCAACCACCATCGCTATTGAGAAAACCTTACGTCATTCATTTGAAATTCTATAGGGTAAAAGACTTCAGGTTTCATGATACCACCACCATGCTTTTAATGTTAGGAGAGAGAGAGTTTGTGAGAAAATATAAAATGCCTTAGTTTCAAATGAAAGAGTTTTAGACCATGTATAGTGGTAAATGAAATAAATGCTTTATCTTTGGGTATGAAACGATACGTGACGATCGAGTTAGCATTGTAATATTATGGGGCATTTGCTTAAAATGGGGTGTACCGGTATAATGCCCAATAATACCCCATCCAATGAATATACAATTATTTTTTTCTTTTAAAATTAAAACTGATCATATTTCATTTGATAAAAAAATCACATTACTAAAAATTTAAAAAAACCCGCAAAATGCTAAAAAAGCATAAAATCTAAAGTCCGTATTTGTTACAGATTTGTTGCCGACGCATTTCTGTTAGGATCAACGTGTCTCCTTCGAGGTGATCGATCGATTTAGCCAAAAACTCTGTCTTTCTCCATTTGCCTCAATTCTTGTAGCGCGACAAGTTTTTGTTTTCGGCGTTTCTTTCTTGCATTGTCTCCAAATTCCTATGACCGAGGTCTCGTATGTCTTGTAGGTGTCGGTTCATCTCTTTGAAATCTTCCTTCATTTCGAAACACGCCGAACACGACTCCTCCCTTCCCCCTTTTTTCCCACTTCTTCTACCGGCTAATTGGGCCAACTCCACTTCCTCATCCTTGCTATCTAAATTATTGTTTAAGTCGACGTTTGGACCATCGGAAGTGGGAGTTTCCGGATCAACTGAGGAGGATGTTTTGGACCGTTTTGCTTTACGTTTACTACTAGACGTCATGCTTGGTACGTTAGCCCATTTAAGACTTCCGTGTAGAAGCTCCCAACAATTCAAGTATGTAAAGGCGCCTCTCTTTTGGTTGTACTCCTCCAATGCTCTTGTTAATATGTTCACGTCGTTTTGACCGCTACCTTAGTCATCCCTCGTGCATTGGAAAACTTCTTGGAGCGAATGACATTTCTGGTTTATATAGGTCAATTTGCTTGATATCGAATCTTTTTCCCGATACTCATCTTTATCCATTGCATTAAAAAAATCGCGAATTTTATTCCAAAAAAGGGTAGAGTTTGATAGTTGGCTACAAACAAATAAAACAAATATATTGTTAAATCTTAAAAAATATAGTACCAAAAAAATATATTGTACTTTTCATGCGTGGAGTGTTAGCCTCTTTTTTTATGGGATCGTCTACCACGTTGAGATACCTCGGCTACGGGCTCGGGTTGTGTCTCCAACACCGTATCGATGTCGGGCTCGGTTTCTTCTTGAGTCGCATGCGAACCGCCCATGGATGCAAAGCCGTGAGGACCGTGAAAGAATTGGAAACATGCCTAAAGGGGGATACGAAGTTTGGTTGTCGGATCTAGACACACCGAAAGGGGGTCGGAAGGGATTCATGATATATTTTTTATATAAATTGTGAAGAAGTAGTGAAGAGAAGAGGGTAAAAGTTTATATAAATGGAGTTGAAAGTGAGGTTTTTATAGGTAAAAAATGATTAAAAATAAAGAAAAAATATATATTTTTTATTACTGTTGGATCAACGGTCATATCTCAAAAGGTGTGAAATTTTTGACGCTTTAAATAAAGGAGAAAACGCCCAAAACCCCTCCACTATGGATCGTCTTACAAGTATTTATACCCGAACAAGGAACGAAACTTAGGATAAAAATAATAATAAATATAATAATATAATAATCTAACTTAGGTTATACACGGATGAAGGAAAATTATTGCTAATATTCTACCCGTTAATTGTCGTTATCTGTTCATTTCTTTGAGTCCAATTAAGCTTCGCATTTCAACAAACTTTATCCTTGGAAGAGCTTTTGTCAATATGTCTGTCTTTTGTAGTTCTCCGCTAACATGCTCCACTTGTATTTGCTTGTTTACGACCAAGTCTCAAATAAAATGAGCATTTTTCGAACAATTTCCAAGCGAATGTCAAGCGAGCAACAAGTGACGAACAGTTTGAACAGCCCCATCCAATCCTACACACAACACATAAAAATATTACTTTCTCTCACCTAATCACACACACATTTTTTTTCTTTTCACAAAAAAGAACATTTGTCTCTCTCATTGAGGCAACTCACTCCATGATGACATTTAATATTGTGGTGCTCTAAGACAATTTTTGTTACAAAGTACAAATACATAATGCAAAAATTTTATTTAACAAATTATTTATAACTAATAAATTATTTAATGCACATAAGATTATTTAGTTCACTTAACTAAATATTGTAATATTCATAATCCTTTAGATTAAAATTAGAATATATATTTTTAGAATTAATTAAATACTATATAAATTAAATATTATTTTATTAAATACTTTAGTATATATATAATAACTATTAAATATTTACATAATAATAACAATGATAATGATACTGATAATAGTACCCTAATATAATCAGTATTTGAAACATTTCAGATTAGATTACACTCTTCGAAATAGATTCGATGACAACTACGACGCTACGTGGGCCAATCCACTTACAAAAAACCAAAACAAACATCGAAACAAATGTGTTGAGAGTAAACACTCGCATATAAAATTTACGCTTAATTCATAACAATATTAATTATAAAATGTCTCACACACATGTAACGGCCACACTTTATATATAAGTACCATAACATTACTAGGAAAATCAGAAACACTCTATAACAAAATTCGAATAAAATTTCCAAGTTCACTTCTTCAGTTGATGTTCAAGAATGCTTGTTAAAGTCGACCTAGATCGTAGCGTGGTTTTCAGCAATCTTAAACCCTGCAATTACAAAAGGTTCTTAAAAAAGTAAAACACAAAGAAGTCGACTTACAAAAAACCGTTGGTTTTAGAATGTGAACCTCTTCCAAGCCAACACTAATTTCATATTTTTCAATATCATTCAAGGTAACTTTATACTTTGCCAGAGTATTCATGGCCAATTGTGATGATGATGGGGATATGACTAGATCATCCGTCACAAAAAACATACCAGACGGTCGTAGTAATTGTTCATTTAACCTCGGATCTTTGATTTGAAAAGTGGAGTTGATCACTTTTTGTGTAGTCGAGATGGCTTTTAGGAAACAGCTGGTGTTTTGAAGAATACTGCTGCCCAAAATGAGGTTTAAGCAGCATATCTTTGATATCTTGTGACTTGAGATACCTGCCTACACTCATACTTGAAATGCTTTTGAAAATGTTGTCCATACAACAAATAGAAGAAGCACCATTCATCAGTGTCCCGAATACCGTTCCTAAAGGTAATGATAAAAAGCAGAAGAGAAATTCGACAAAATCTTCTTTGGCTTCGGCAAATAAGAGCTTTCCAGTCGACTTTTGCAAACATACTTCCAGGACCATCTTTGAACTTGTAGATGTCTCTTTTTTGATGAAACCAGATTGATCAGAAGTTGAACCGGGGCCAGGAACAACTAAGCCAGCTAGGATAGGATTGTTGTTGTGGAACATTAATCGAGTGAACGGAGAATCAAGAGATAGTGCAATCTTTAGAAGATGAAGCATCTGAAAATAAGAAATTTGGTAGAACCTTTTTACATGAAATTTACTAGACTTCTAATGCATAGATAAAACATCTAAACTCCTTTGATATATAGCTAACTTTCTTTTACTGTTAGGAACATATATAATAAAATGTTACTACATATACATATATACTTTTTTGAGCAACAATTTGTCACCTAAATCCCACATTACCACCAGTGGCGAAGCTTGAGATATTATACGGGGGTTGAAAACGTATATACCCAAATATTTCTATAGAACCGGGGGTTGAAACGTATATCCCCAAAAATTTATATACGAAAGCTACATATATAACACTACTGAGCGAAAAACTTGGGGGGTCGGGCGCCCCTCCCGGCCCCTTATAACCTTCGCCCTTGATTACCACCAAACCTTGCACTTGCAAAGATTTGAACCAACATAGATTTATATAAACATGCATATATAAATATACATACACACACACACTAATTTGATTTAGTATTTTCAAATTAATGCTACCTGCTTGGAGCTCAAATCTAATTTTTCTCCTCCAGATGACTCGTGTCATTGATTCCAAGATCTGTGAGTATTCCAAACAAACTTGTCGCGCTATAAGGCATCACAGAAAAATCATCTGTGAGGATGAAAGTTGCAACATCGGAGACAAACACACCACCACCACCACCACCACCAACACAAACGTTGGAATTGTACGAATGAGGTTTATTCATCAACCCTCCACCAAAGACATGGTTAACAGGCTCTGTGTCATCTATCTTTAGTTTAGGATTTTTGCAGTGATCATATGACAGACTTCTGGGGTTAAGAAGCATAGATTTACATTCTCTGTAGCAAAGTAACGCTCGGGAAAATCTTTCAGGCTCTGATACAGATTGTTCAAGCTGTTGCTTCAGGTCCCTTTGATTAACACAGACAAACACACACTATGCTTGATATGTAGGAACGAATGAAAGGAATTGCAAAGCTACTGTGTATTTGATTAAAACAAAAGGGTCCTGAACCAACATTTGGTATCAGAGCCTAGGGCTAGTAGGAAGCGGGTTTGAAGATCGGAGGAAGCCTCCGCCGCCGGCGGGTGTGTCGGTTGGTGGAGGGCAAGAGTAAAAGAAGGGTTCGGGATCGTTACGCAGCAGAAGACGGAGACCGGGAGATGGTTCGTGTCAGTCGTTGTCGTGCGGAGAGTACCGGTTAGGATGACGGGGTGACGGGTGAACACCGGTGCGTCACGTGGCTGTTAGTTGTGATCAAAGTGGAAGAAAAGGGTTGCAGCGATCACAGGTTTCCGGTGTGCAGGGATCGGAGGTGACAGATCAGCAGTGATCGGAGAGAACTAGGTGATCGTAGGTCAGCGGGTTTCGAGGGTTTATGTTCTAGGGGATCAAGAGGGTAGCGGAGACGAGTCGAGATTTAGGCCAAATCAGCGGGCTTGTTAACCCAGTTGTTGATCGAAGAACGAGAATGGACTGTGTTGTTATTTGTCGGATACTCTTTCTTGCCTAGGAGAAGAATCTCAAGGAGGTGTCGAATTCTTATTGCAGAAAAACCAACGGTTGTAGCGCGGTAGAAATGACACAGCAGGGTGGCTGAGATATTCGTTTAGCGACTCGAAGACTGTGCAGTGGGTAGCTGCTGTCTAGTTGGTGAATTATACGCAAGTGGGGCTTATCAAGAAAGGGTTTGACAGAATAGTGAAATCACAGAGACGATTTGGATGTGGTCGAGGTGAGGCGTCCAGGATAGGTCGAGTTATAGGAAGACTTTGGGCGTGACCGCGGTTGAGGTCAGGTGTCCGGTAGAAGTCGAGATGGCTCGAGGGTAGATGGTGATTCGGGTGTCGTAAACGAGTGGTGTGAACAAACCGATTAAGGGGGTGATTGTTGGATTATTCAGTTTGTTCACGGGTCACACGAGTCGACCCGTTATCGGATTACGGGTAACGATCATGCAAGGTTTAGGTTTGCATGAAATAACCTGGAGTTTCACGTGAGGATATGCAAGGTAGGAAACTTGGAATTGCCAAGCATTTATTGTTTTGTATTTTGGTATTTGTAGTGTTATGGTTTTATTTATTTAATTAGGTAGACTAGATATTTAGTTTGACCATATCTCTAATGAAAGTGCATGTTGGTTTGCTACACATGGGTAGAAGATTGGGCCATTAGAGGTACCGATTTTTATGAGAGAATATTTAATAGCCTTACATAATGATCAACTACATAAAAAAAAAAGAAATATAAAATATTCTCTCCTAAAAATCGGTACCTCTAATTAAAGATGGGCATAAAAACCGGTTCCGAACCCGAACCGGTAGAATCGAACTGGAACCGGTTCCAGTTCCTACCTGACATTAAGTAGAACCGGTTCCGGGTTCAAAATACCCGTTGGTTCCAACCCGGTTCCACAATTTTACCATTTGAATCGGGTAGTAACCGGTTCCTACCCGTACCCGGTTCCTACCAGTACCCGAAATTCAGTTCTAGAAGGAACTGGTTATACCCGTTAAAATGTTACCGTTGGAACCGGTTATACCCATTAAAATGTTACCGTTGGAACCGGTTCTGAACAGTAAAAGTCAGGTTTTTACTGTCAGGAACCGGTTCTGAACAGTAAAAGTCAGGTTTTTACTGTCAGGAACCGGTTCTGAACAGATAAAAAAGTAAAGTCAGTTTTTCACTGTCAGGAACCAGTTCTGAACACTATCAGGAACCGGTTCCGCACCAAACCCGGTTCCACACAATACCCAGTTCCATAATACCCGTACCCGGTTCTACACGGTTCCATATTCTTGGGTGTGAACCCGAGTAGGAACTGGAACCGGTTCCACACCATACCCGGTTCCAATGACATCCAAGCAGAACCGGGTCTGGGTTGGAACCGATTCCGGGTAATAATAAAACCCGATTATGCCCATCTCTACCTCTGATGGCCCAATCTTCTACCATGTGAAGCACACCAAAATGCACTTTCAGATATGGTCAAACTAAATATCTAGTCTACCTAATTAAATAAATAAAACCATAACACTACAAATACCAAAATACAAAACAATAAATGCTTGGCAATTCCAAGTTTACTACCATGCATATCCTCACGTGAAACTCCAGGTTAAACTTAAACCTTGCATGATCGTTACCTGTAATCCGATAACGGGTCGACTCGTGTGACCCGTGAACAAACCGAATAATCCAACACAAGCTCCTAAGAGCCTCAAACGTTGCATCAGGATGTTTCCCTAATATTTTGACAATTGTTCCCAGGGGCAGTGTCATGAAGCTGAATAGAATGTCAACAAAACTGTGATCCGCTTCGGCATACACCACTCTCTTTTTCACTTCGTCTATGAATACCTAGAGATTTTAGCTTCGTTTGTCTTCGTGTCAGCCATAACTAAAGAATCAAGAAGAGAGAAATGTATCACTCTATGATGCTAAGTTAATGCAATAATTTTATATATGTAAGATTGGTATTTAAACTGGTTGTGTGGTAACCAAAAGCCATTTATTAGGAGGTCCTAACTCCTAATGATAATTTAGTTTTATCTATCTTTGGAATTCTGGTGCTATTGAATGTGAAGCATCAATTAACAGAATACACATGGCATTAAGTTCATAATTAACACATTAATAAACAGAATGGCTTGAATACACAATACTCTTTGTACCACTAGCGGAACCATAAATTTTTCACTGGGGGTCAGGATAGAATTTCTTTTACGTTCACTAACAAATATCAATTATTACATTAGCAAGTTTAACAAGGTTGAGAGCATATATACACCAACGTATATCATATATATATATTTTTTGTGTATCAAATTTTAGAACCACTTAAAGTTGGTAATTATAATTGATAGACTATACGGTGTGGACGGGCTTGAAGGGAGGAAATAGAGCAACACGTGGCTTTCCCCTTTAACAGCCCCAAAAAACACAGGGTAAGAGGGGACTTTTTTTGGGACGCACTACTCTAATATAGGCTAGCAGCTTGCCATTAAAAAAAAGTAGGCTAGCAGCTTTTGCTTTGATTTGTGACTACACCATCTAAAGTATTGTGTTTCCCTAATAAAAGCACATTGCAGCTCCACCGTCTGGCACCACTCAAAGCCACTGGAAAATTTTCCGATCATATATTCTTCACTTAAACAACTCTAGAGGTCATAATGAGGGGTGAAACTAAAAAGAAAATAACAATTATTGAGTAAATTATAATCGAACGCTAGATCGCCGGAGGGTAGCCGGAGAGTCAACGGACCCTCATGATCCCTTTGTGGCTCCGCCCCTACATTGTACCAAATTAACAGAATTAACTGTTTCTACATAAGATTCTTTTTGAACTAATTTAAACTTTAAAAAAAACAATAAACTTGCAGAAATTAACAGCAATAGTATGTTAGTTCAGGTCCCAAATAAACCACTCAAAACACACTAACACTCACGTAGTATATATGTGTATATGAAAAGAGGATAACAGGAGGTGCAGGAAAATAGAAACAACTGTTGTATTCGATGAAAAGGGTACAAAACAAAACATAATACCACTACTCCTATTTATAAGAGGCAAAGAAAAATAAACACATGCAAAATAGAACATTTCCACTCCTTTATTTCCGCCACTAGCTAACAAATATTATCTCCCATATACTTGGTCAAACTTCATTTCTCATTGACGTGCAACATGGTATATTCCTTGATTCCATATTAGCTCATGCAGAAACAAATAACACACCCTTAACCTGTAAACCTCGTTAGCTACTTAACCATTTGACCCGTGACCCGGTACGTGACCCGCAAACGAACCGATTAATCCAACATAGTATACCTAGCATATTAAATTAACAAAAATTAAGAAGCATAAATTGATACAAATCTACAAAAATTAACATGATACAGAATACATTAAGTTCATAATCAACACATTAACAGAATACTATTGGCTTGAATACACAAGACAGTTTCTACAAAATACAACATTCATATTTTACACAAGAAGATTCATAAACTCACAGAAATTAACAGCAATAGTATAGCAAACTTACTAAAGGTGTATCACCCTAATTAAATGCTTACAAACATACAACATGCAAGTGTAACTTTAACTAAATACGTGAATCAAATCCACCATCAGGTTGTTTGTACTAAATTTACGGGTTTAAAACTTACATAATTAGCGAGGAGGAGGATGGATGGATTGAACGTTCTTCACTTGGATTTTGTGGATTTGTGTTCTTAACATAGATGCAGACGTAAGAACAGTGTAAAGTAGACGTACATCTGAGCAAATTCATAAAAGATTCGCAATTCAAGGTTGGGGGTCCCATGTTTCTTTTTGAGACAACCATCGTACATGCAGATACTTCAAACAGCAAAAGACAAGACACAAGGCTACAAATTCAAACAAGACATTTCAAAATTACATCATGCCCAGTGCAGACTTTGAACCTTTGCAGGATGTTTGAACCAAAGGAATCCGAGATGTTTTATCTCCTCTTCTATATTCCTTACAGTTTCCTTAATGCTATATTTAATATACAAATAAACATAGTTAATTTCCTTTAGAGCACAAATAAATATAGTTGATTTACTTTAGAATAAAACATTTACATTGAATTTCTTATCACTATTACAGTCATTATACTAAGTTACTATTTTTTCTCTATTTATTTCAATTAAATAAGATTTTGCATACATTTATCATTACATTTTAGCTCTCATTCACTCACAACCACTTTCAAAAATATTAAAAAAAATTATGGGTGAACAGTGTTTCCCGTATATTTACGGATCATCATCATCATCATACTCAATAAATCCCACCAATAGCAAAACTAAGGTAAGGTCTAAGAAGTGTAAAATATAGACAGCCTTACCCTCTACACCGTAGGAATCGAGAGACTGCTTTCAGTGAGACCCCCGCTTGATTATAGTTTTGTATCAAGTCTTGGACATAAGGCACATAACACTCGGCATTTAAGACAAAGGCCAATTAGTGCATGTACTCCGTTGTCTTTCGGCGATCAATGCCACCACATGATGCATGATTAACCATCCCTTTCTTTAACATTATTTTCACGAAATTAGTAAAATAACGTTAAAATTAGTGCACTTTCACTTTTGCCCCCCGAGCGCCCACACATATGTACATTATATGCGCATACCACAAACGGGACGTATCCCATATATTTACAGATAAACAATAGTATTTTTCCTCTCCTTCACTCACAACCATTCAAAGCCATTCTTTATAATATAAGTAAAAAACTCATATATAATATAGAGGAACCATTGTAAATGCTCTTATAAACCTTAATAATATAGTATTTTGAATATCATTTTGTGTCCATTTAATGATGAGGATCCTGTAAAAAAACATTTTTCGTAAGAAGTGTAAGAAGGCATAGAAATTGAGATGAAGCCATCATGTTTTGGACTTATGCATAATGTTTTGAGTTGTTTGACAAGAAAAATGTTAAAGATAAAAAAGTTAAGACACTATGCAATGAATTCTAAGCTTAAAACCTAAAACACCATGCCAAGACTGTTAAGTAGTGTTTTTTAAGTGTTAATTAGTGTGTTTTAGTCGTGTCTTAAATTTCATGACTAGAATTCATTGCATTGTGTCTTAAATGGGATATTAGATTTAAATAACCCCAACTTTCACCCATTGGCCGATAACACTGCAAACTTTCAATTTATACACCAGCACTCCCAACTTTCAACTTATTGGCCGATAACACTCCCTAACTAACTGAACCCTAACTCAGTTAGTTTTTGCTGATGTGGCATCTGATGTGGGCCTTTTTCTGACGTGGCATATGACGTAGCAGCTAATGTGGCATCTTTTATGACGTGGCAGATGATGTGGCAGCTGACATGCCATTTTTTCGGTGACGTGGCAACTGATGTGGCGGCTGACATTACATTTTTGATGATGTGGCAGCTGACATCAGCTAACTTGGTTAGATTTCAGTCAGTTAGGGAGTGTTATCGGCCAATAAGTTGAAAGTTGGGAGTGTTGGTGTACAAATCGAATGTTTGCAGTGTTATCGGCCAATGGGTGAAAGTTGGGTTATTTAATCCAATATCCCATCTTAAATTGTTATGTTTGGTTTTTCTTACCAAAACAACCCAAAACATCATTATTAAGTCCAAAACATGTGCCTACATATCAATTGTTATGCCTTCTCATACTTCTCACAGAAAAGGTCCTTTTTACAGTAACCTCACCTGTATTGTCTTATTTGCATACGCTTTACTACTTTATCTCTCTATTAAGAGTGTTAATAAAGATACACCCTTAAATATTGATTTCACACTCTCTATATTTAATGACAATAAATTGACTACGCACATATAACTTTTACTATTTGTTAAATGATGTGTTCAAATTTCAAAACATGTTTTCCTCATTCAACAAACCAACTACCATCGTATCAAATCTTCCCGCATACCGCGCCCAAACAATGATTTGACATATTTGGAATACAGGAAGGTTGTCATTTTATGCTTGAAAGACTGACGGATAAGCTGTCGGTCATGGGCTCTAACCAACAAACGACCGCAAAGTTTGGGTGCTAATCTTACTAATGAATGGATTTGGACCCTACAACCATAAACAACTTAAAAACCTCCACTGGAATCTTATCAAGAAAGTTTTAGGAAGAATGAATATTGAATCGAACTTAGATTACAACTTCACGGGTCTAAGAATTCAGGAAATAGAAGTTGGAGAAGAGAATGATTTAATACAGTTGTCGTCTATTCTCTCAGAGCAAGGATAAGTAGCAACGAGATTCTTGTGGGTGGTTTCTATGCAGTTTTTTTACTGTTTATTTGGTATCAAAATCAAATCTGTTGGTTATAAATAAATGCTATATTGACAGGGGAATTCATCCTTGCAATACTTCTAGCCTAGTTGACCAGCTCAATAAAACACAAACGAGATCAACTACTACTCGTCAACACTCTCCAGTCAACTTCTCCGAAGCATGAATTAGATCAAGACTCCGGCAACCACTATTTTGCTGCAATCTACCAATTAGTCTTCAAAATCGCACTTCGTAAGAGAACACTGCATGGAATCAAACCATTAACCATATCTGTTTTTATTTTACACTAAGCCTTGAATGATAGAATGGTTGTTGGCTGGATATTGGAATTGGTTTGTTCAACCAACCAATTCGGCTATCGAAGTTGTTCTAATTTGTATCGGGGTTGTTTAAACATATGCAATACCAAACAAATATGGATATAACATGCTGGAAGTATTTTTAACATCTAAATTTAAACAAATAATGTTCTGGGAAAACAAAGAACGCGTTTTGACAATAAAAAAAATACATGAAAATTCCATGTTCACTTTTTTAGTAGATGCTCAAGGCTCTCAGTCAGAGTCGAGCGAGATTTAAGCGAAGCTTTCAGAATTTTTAAGCCCTGCAAAGAAAAGTGATAGTAAAAAATAAACACAAAACAGAATAAAATTTTGTAATCGAGTTACAAAGAAATATTGTAGGGTATAAATATACCTCAATTAAGCCAATGCTAATCTCATCTCTCTTAATATCAAAAAACGATACTTTCAAATCATTTAGAGTATTCAAAGTTGAATATGACGAGGATGGGTTTATGATCAAATCATTTGTCACAATAAACATTCCAGATTGTTTTAGTAGTCCACTGTCTATCCCCGGATCTTTATAATACTTAGAACTCCGTTGTAATGGAATGCCTTCCAATGGAAAAACCAGGTGATTTGAAGAATACTGCTGACCAATATGAGGTTTAAGTAACATATCCTTTATTTCTTGTGACTTAAGGTGTCTTCTTCCTACACTCATGTTTGATATACTCTTGAAAATATTATCCATACAAGTTAGCGTAGAAACCCCTTTCATCAGTTTCCCAACCACCGTTCCTAAAGGAATTGATAAAAACCCGAAGAGAAAATCAATAAAATCTTCTTGGGCTTCTGCAAATAGAAGCTTACCAGTTGAATTTTGCAAAGTTACTTCTAGTTGAATCTTTGAATTCAATGATTCTTCTTTTTCTGTTAAATCAATTTAATCAAGACTACCGCTTCGGCCAGGAATAAGTAAATCTTGGATCGATTCAATCCTATGGAAAACTAAATAAGTGAACACATAATCGAGTGATAGTGCCATCTTTAAAAGATGAAGAATCTGAAAAAAACAAAAAAAAAAAAACAAATTAGTTATTTTAGTACTAAGAAGAAACAAAATGCCACTGTATGACAGTATGAGAACTTTTAGAGTTCTTGGTAATCTTTTAATTGAAAAGTTTACAAGACAGATTTACTTTTTTGTCAAAAAATGAGATAGGCTAATAAAAATTTCTACTTAAACAAATTGTCACAAAAGATAAAAACCTACTCCCTACACTTGGTTGTCACTGTGCTAGTTATAACACTAACACTCTTTTAATAACAATTTGTCAATTTTTGTGACAATTATTGCTATCACTTAATGATAAGTTCCTGTAGTTTAAAATTGTCACTAAATGATAAGTTATTGCAGTGTAAAATAACTGAATATAGGTATTTTGATATGATTTACGAGCGATCAACTTACCTCCTCACAGCCCATATCTAATTTGATTTCCTCTAAACAGCTCTTGTCACAAATTCCAAGAGGTGTCACAACCTAATGCTACTTGCAGAAGTATAAGGCATCACACAAAGATCGTCGGTTACAATAAAAGTTACAATATCAGAAACGAACACACCACCACCGCTAACACAAGCACCGGTTTTGCTGAAAAGAAAATCACTATCATAGACCTTATCCATCAACTTGCCACAATTCCCGCATTTAGCTTTGGTACAAGTGCTGATAAATAATTGATAATGATAGTTGTTTACACATGCAGCACATTGAAAGTATTTCAAGGGCTCTGTGTCGTCAATTTGCAGTTTAAGATTTCTACAGTGATCATACGACAGACTTCTGGGGTTAAGAAGTATGTGTTTGCATTCTTCTGTCGATAGGTAACACTCAGGAAAATCCTTAAGACTTTGGTACAGATTGTTCAAGCTCCCAAAACCCTCAAACTTTTTATCATCAAGTTTCCCTAGAAGCCTGACAATTGTTCCTAATGGCAGTGTCATGAAGCTGAATAGAATGTCAACAAAAGTGTGGTCAGCTTCAGCATACACCACTCTCCTATTCACTTTGTCTGCTATTACTTTTATCGAGATTTTAGCTTCCTTTGCCGTGGTGTCTGCAGCCATAATACTCGCTGAGATCGAGCTGTCCTGATGACGATGGTACTGAATCAATGTTCTACAAATATAAATCACAAACATTATGAAGCATATTGATACAAGTCTTCAACAATTAAGAGAGTACACAATACATTAAGAGAATACACAATAGTGTTTGTATCAACTACCAACTTAATAGAATTAGTGAATTAACTATTTCTACAAAGGATGCTTTCTGAACCTGAAACTTTTACAAAAGAAAGCCATAATCTCATAGAAATTAAGAGCAATAGTATAGCAAACTTACTAAATTAACTGAAATTATGAATACACAATATATTAAGTTCATAATCAACACATTAACAGAATACAGTCGCTCCAATACACATTACTGTTTGTACCCGATTAACATAACTAACAGTTTTTTTTACAAAATACAACTTTCAAATTTTATAAACGAAGATTCATTAACTCAAAGAAAATTAACAGCAACAGTTTAGCAAACTTACTAAAAGTGTATCATTCTCATTGAATGCTTACAAACATACACAATGCAAGTGTATACGAAATTTAGGGGTTTAGAACTTACAGATTTGTGTTCTTCACGTAGATTGTGGAGACTTAAGAACGAAGTAAAGTAAAGACCCGACAATATGTCAGAGAAAATCTAAAGGGCTTCAATAAAAGATCCGCTAATTTCACCGTTGGTCCCATGTGATTAAAAAATAAATATAACTAGTGTTCTAATTATACATATTAATAGAAAGTTAGCATGAACAGTAAATGATATTTTTACAGATTTGTTTTTTAGTGATATTTTTACAGATTTGTTTTTTAGTGTTATTTTATTTATTATTCATTTGTTTCTTTATTACTAAATGTTTCTTTTATTTTTTATTAGTAGTTGTTTTTTAGTATTATTTCATTTATTATTCATTTGATTTCTTTATTAACAAAAGTTTCTTTTGTTTTTTATTAGTAGTTTTTTATTTAGCATTTAATTTTTTTAGTAATAGCTTACGTTCGTTAACTTTAAATAAAAACTAAATTTTCATCTATAACATTCCAAGTTATTTGTTCACGCATTTTGATGGTATGTTACCGTGGGCATTTTATCAATATCGATCCAGTTCGTTACAATATCGGTATGATTCATGCATTCGATATAAAAATCAACATGTGTTTTATATCTACCAAAAAGATAAATTCGAACAGTGGTAACGACACTGATGTTGTTCGGACAGTATTAGATTGTCATGGTACTGGTACCGATATTCATTTATCGTCACAGACAGAGTTGTATAAATAAAAATTTCTTGAAATTGGAAACAATAAAAATGAATATAAGTATCGGTACTAATGTTGTTTGGTACCGTACGCTAGCGATACAATGTCAGTTTATAAAAAAAATAAATTCTGGTATCGAACCAATGTTGTTTGCTCGGTTTTGGTTCGGTTCACTACAGTAGCAGCACGATATCTGTTATCAAACAAGAAACCATAAAAATTAATGCATACCGGTACCGATGTTGTTCGATTCGGTATAGTATGGTAGCGATACGATCTTACATTATCGAAAGCAAAAACAATAAAAAATAAATATTGGTACCGATACACATGTTGCTCAGTCGCTTTCGGTTTATATTGGTACGATAGCAACACTATAGCCGTTTTCAAAAAAATATATATATGCAAACCAACCTACCGAGATTAACTGAACAACATTAGTATTTTATTATTTTCAATAAATGTAAGATTTTCTCTTTTGATTACTATACGAGTGTCGGTACTGTAACGAACCAAACATGTACTGATCAAATTCCCGCCGCGAAGCGCGGGAGAATATCACTAGTACAAGTATTAAATATAATTATTTGACTGTAAGTTATTTACCTTTAATGTAGTGTTTTAAACAAATTATTTGAAATTGCACTTTTTGGAATTCCAAACTTTTTTTAGTGTAGTGTTTTATTATTATACTAGGTTAGAACCCGTGTTTACACAAGTTGAATAAATGTAATTTTATACGATAAATATAAAAATAAATAAATCTCTAAAAATTAATCGGGCACTTGAATAAATACGTGTATTACACGAGTTGAATAAATATAATGTAATCTCGTAACACATATAGTCGTCTTGATATTGATATACAATTTACTTATTATAACATTTTACTTTGTTTTTCTATTTATTATAAAGTTAGAAACTTGTGTATTACATGAAATTATAAGGTTATAAACTTTTGTATCACATGAGCTAATCGTAGATGGAAACATAAGAGATAAGCGCAAAATTAAGGGAATAGTTTTAAAAAATATTAAACAAATAAGAGATAAGCTAGAAATTATGATTCAATAACCATATTTCATAGAAGAGAAAAAGGGATAATTATTATTTAAAATTATTATTTAGTAGTAGATAAATCCACCAACATGATATAGCCCAGTTGGTCAAGGGTTTTTCCACAAAGTGGTTTACGTACTCCCGGGAAAAAGTAGGAGAGGGATGGAGAAAAAATAAATGTGAGAAACACCAGGATGTAGCACATGTTCTTAAAAGATTTTCATTTAATAATAATAATAATAATAATAATAATAATAATAAAAGTAAATAATACTAAAAAATTTATACTGCTTATCAATAATTATATGAATAAATAAAAATATCATTAATAACATAAATAAAAAATAAATAAATACATAACAATTAATAATATTATCAATAATTGTATAATTATAAATATAAATAAATAACAATATCATTAATAACATAAATATAAATAAATAAATTCATAACAATAAATAATATTATCTATAATAATAGAGATAAAAATAAAGATTATATATTAATATAATAATAGAGATAAAAATAAAGATTATATATTAATAATATTAGTTGGATATAATTAATCTAATATATTAATATTAATAATATTATTATTAAATTGAATGAGAGAGCGCACGTGGCATTATTTGGAGTCTTTTATTAGAATTTAGATTATTGTAACGTTTTCTTTTTGCAATTTTAAAATTTGTAAGTTTATGTTTCAGATATTTTCTTAGACGGAATTTTTTTAACACATTTAAAACTTCAAATTTTCACTCCAACTAAAAAATAAAGGAGTATTGAATAAAAGTAAATAAAAAGGTGGTGATAACGTGACAATTATTTATCGGGTTTTTTATTGGGTGGATTATGAGTAAGGATAGCATATTTCAGGTAACCCGACCAAAACCGAAAACCCGGACCGGATAACCCGAAACCCAAACCAAATTGTAGTTGATGGGGTGGTCTTCAATTCTAGTAGTCAACAGGAATTGGGTTTGGTCCTTCCTGGTCCACCTAATAAAACCTGACTAAATGAGAATCAGCCCGAAAAAATGAGAGGCTGTGAATGTCCGTTGGTAATCAAAGACTCACATGAGAGCACATACATTTTTGGCCAACTATCCTTTAGAGCAACTCCATCACAGGGTCGGCTCTTAGGCCGGCCAATTCGTGCTGTATCTCAAGGCCCAAATTTTCAAAGGGCCTGAAAGATTTTTATAATCTTTTATATACATACTAAATTATATATTTAACATATTACATATGCGTCCATTTATGATGCAAAAAAGTGTTGACGGTGGAGTGTAAAAACCATCTCAAGATAATGTAAAGGTCTCAAGTTTAAGTCTTGGCTTCACAACTAAGCTTTTCTTTTATAATTAATTTTCTCTTAACCACAATTTTGGGCCTAATCCTTTTTTTTGTCGTCCGATGCCTAAATTTTTTTGAGAGTTCTCGGGAACGGCTCCGCGTCCATCGCTAGGTTTGGAATGCTTGTAGACTACCCATTTCCGAACCACATTGCTTTGCATGTGTTTGAATTTGGTGGTCCGTTGGTGTAGCGGACGAGTTTGATTTGTTTAAGTGGGGACCATATACACACATGCATTTCTCTCTTTTTTGTGTAAAAGTGGGGTGTACATGAAGGTTTAGAATAGTTTAGTGTTGGAGAAAAAAATAGGGTTTAGAATGCTTGAGGTTTAGAATAATGTGGCTGGTTTGGATTTTAGACTTTAATCAGCGTGGTGGATGCTCATATTCAACCAAACTAAAAAAACGCACTCATGTTTGGTAAGGGGAGCCTAGCTTACAACCAGAAGAGAGACAAGAAAAACAACTAAACTATGACACAAAATATAGATAAAGAGATAACTAATCTAACTACAATCTCTATAGAGTTGTTCACAAGTTGAGCTAAACTGAACCGAACGAGTGTCTGCACGTACTCTGCTTGAATTAAACTAAGCGGCTCAATTTTGTTCTAATTGTAGGAACGTCCACGAACAGCACGGGAACCTAAATTTGTTATCTAATGTCCAATTAGGCGGAAACTAATGACATGTTAATCAAATAACAAGAATTACTCATTTAAACGTTGTTTTCATTGATCTAAAGTCATATACATTCGAGAACCAGATCCGACAAAGCTTCGTCGTCTTTGTGCCAAAATCTCTAACCCTTACAAATGAAAACCCAAGGCACCTATTTATAGGAACACAAGTTCGGTCATAAAAGACACAAGTTCGCCCGAACTTGCATAAGCAAGTTTGGCCGAACATGCATTACATGTTAACATCATGGGCGAACTTGGCCAAACAAGTTTGCTGATGAGACTGTAAGTTCGCCCGAAGATGCTTAAGTTCGCCCGAACTTGACCTTAGTCAAGTTCGGCCGAACATGTTCCAGCAAACTTGTCCTATTCTACTCTTAAATACACATAGTTTCTAACATATTAAGCTCTAACCACTCAGACTCGATACATAATGACATTAATGAAGAAGGCAACAGACATATGCACCAACAGACTCCCCTTGGATGTTGTCGTAGTCATCTTGATGTTGACATCCCTTTTGATATAAGCACCAACAGACTCCCCTTGACATCTTCCTCTTGGATATCATCCGTGTCATAATCTTTTCTTGAATGCCCCGTAGCCATTAGACTTGATTAAGATCTTGAGTCTTTATCTTTTTCCTTGAATAAAACTTTTAAGATCATCAATTTTCATCTTTATTTTCAATTTCTTGATAACACTTTAATCTCCAAGCTCCCCCTTGCTGTGAGCTGTGCTCCCCTTAGCTTTGAGCTTTATCTTCCATTACGTTTCATCATGCTTTCCCTAAAACTTTACTTCCTGTTTCAAAGTACTTGGGAATTCAAATAAACATTTCAGATTCTAACTTTGAAATTTTGTTCCACATATATTACATACCACCTGTACACAGCTTGTACTTCAAATTTTAATCTTCATTTTTCAGTTATCTCAAGTTCAAATTAATGACCTTGAAATATTTTACGTTTAAACCTTCAACCTTCAATTATTGAAATGAAATCCACTTAGTTGATCAAGTCCAAGTTAATGACATTGATTAACTAATTTTGTTTACCAAGTCCAAGTTAATGACCTTGGCTATAACCGTTGTGAACAACTGATGTTTTTGTCAATTTAAAAGTTTCAAATTAATGAACTTTTTCTTACCAGACTTCGATGATCCGTTCACCAACATTGGCTTGTTGAAAATCTTTTTGGATTTTAAAAAGTAAGTAAAGAATTTACAGAACTTTTAACAAGTAAAGTAAACTATGTACAAACATATTTACAGACATAATTTTTAAAATTTGTCTAAGGATCATATTAGTTTGTTTGAGACATATCACCAGTACTGTTGACCTTTAAATGACTTGTAGTTTTAAACTCTTTTACCTAGATTGTTCGATATGTTTGTCCACTTAAACTTCACCACGTTTCTCAATTGTTCCAAGATATGTTAGGTAAGAATTATAAAACTTGACTTAACTGTGTTTCCCACTTCTTGAATATACTCCCGAATCCAGATTCCCTAGATTTCATCTTACAGGTGAGTATAGCGTAATTGATATCTGTATTTGGGTTATGCGAGGCCTTGAGAGCTCAGGTTAGTACTACCGTACAGTCAAAGAGATGAAGGCTCATCTTTCAGGAGTGTTCCACTTAAGGAATCTTTTCAGCATTGCAAATGATTAGATCTTTCGATTTTTTCAAGTTTGCATGCTATTTGGGGCAAAATCATTATAGAAGTTCTAGGCTATTGCTTCCGCAAAATCAGAAGAACTTGTATAATACCCCAGATATCAACTATCTATAAGGACCTCGTATCTTAGAATCGGGCAACCCTTCAATCGAAATTTCGGAGTACTAAGTCCATATATCAAAGATGTGGTAATCCACAAGATTAAGCAGTTGTAAAATTTAGATTATATCCCGGAAACAATCTACTGAACGTGTAAAGCCTATCAATACATCAACAGTAAGACTTGTTTATTACTTTAAATTTACAAATCTTTAGCATACTGTGATAGTCCACTGATGTACTATCATTTCCTTTTTGACAACAAATTTTTTTGTCTTTTTCATGTTTTTGTACTTTTTTTTGAATTTTTAATGTTTTTGAATTTTCAACTTTTTCATATGTTTTTTATTTTTCAACAATTTTTTAAATTTTCTTACTCCCCCTAAAATAAAAAAACATATTTTTGGATTTTAGATTTTAACAAATTCTAATCTAAGAAATGTAACAAACCAATGTGGATCCATTGACCTCGTCGTCCGATCCTTTTTCTCAATCCTGTATCTGCAATTGTTTAACAAACAATCATTAAACTCATTTACACTTGTAAAAGCATTTTGAACTTGTAAGAACTTTATAAATCAGGTTTTCTGTTCAACGATGTGGATTTTCATAATTTTGACTTTTCAAATTTTTTTCTTTTAACAACCACTTGTAATTTCAAAAACTTTTCTTCTTAACTACTCCCCCTCAAAATGACAAAGATATGATATTTCTGGATAAGTTAAATACTCATGGAGCTCCGCTATCCTATATCAACTTTGATAAAGTGGATCTTGGGATTCCTGCACATGAAAGTAACTACTTGAAAAGAGAAACCCAAGCCTTTTTGGTATTGGGTTGAACTTGATAATCGACGTAATCAAATTCATAACCATCATCATAATCAAAATTTTCACCAAACATTTCGTCCAATGATAATTCTGAAACTTTTTCGACCTTTTCTTTTTCTGTCTGTTTTATAAAGTCATTTTTCAACTTTGAAAGATCATTTTTAATGACTGCTTCTTTTGATTTGACATTTTCAGTTTTAGCAGCAATAGACTTTTCAATTTCAGAAGATTTCTTTTTAGTGATCCAAGATTGTGACATGAATCTTGCTTTCTTAATATAAAACCGTGAATCATCATTTTTGTTTTTGTTTGACTTTGAAGTTTCACCTTTCTCAAAAAATAAATTTTCAAACTTCGATTCATTTTTGGGTTTTATTTCAGAAACACATTCATTTTTGGGTTTCACAATCTCTAGTTGTTTTTGCTTTTATTCTTTAGACACATTTTCCTCCATGGAAACACAGGCTTTAAATTTAGACACTTGCGAGCAATATGACCAATCGTATTGCACTTAAAGCAAGTTCGAGTATCAGAAGCATCTCCACTAGTGGGTTTTACTCCACTTGTGGGTTTGATCTTAGCCTTGTCCCGAAGTTCTTTCTCTTTCTTGAATTCAGCATTCGATTGCTTACCGAGCATACCTTCTTCTTGAACCGTATTTGTTCCGTATACAAACTTTATGTTTTTACCTTTGCATTCCTAGAACGCTGACTTTGGTTTCTTTGGTTCTTCCTCTTCAATCTCAAAATCCAATCCTGCTCTCATGTTCTCAGGAAAATCACCACTAACCTTTCAGTTGTATTAAAGTTCCTTTTGGATTTAGAATAAAATTTCTTTTGTTTTTCTCGAGATCATCTGACGAAACTTCCACAAGTTTGAACAATTTGTCAATTTACCCCCGACCCAAAGGGGAAAAGGGCAAACAAATTACAACATATACAAAGGATATTTACACCATTCCGACCAACTTAAATACTTACACGAGGATCTATTTTTAACCCACCTAAAACCCCTAGATTTGATCTCCCATATAAGAGGGATGTTGCACCAGACACTGAAAGCCGACCATACCCGAATTACCACCGAGCAAGCAGTAAATAGGTGCTCAACCGTTTCATCATGCTCATCGCAGAAAGGACACATAACCGATATGATATCTAAGTTTCTTCTCTTTAAATTTACTCTTGTAGCTAACTTGTCCAAGTTACCTCTCCAAGCCATAATATTGCATTTAAGAGGCACCCATTTACACCAAATGAAATCAGGGAGGGGACTTGCCCCTCTATCCCCAATCAAAGCCTTTTTAACTGCCTTCACCGAAAACCCACCCAGATCGCCACCATCCCAATACCAAGAATCCTCAACATTGGACAAAGTAATTGAGCTGAGATAATCTTGGCATTCTTGCCATTCCAAAAGCTCCGCAGCAGACTCGGGCTGTCTATACCAATTCCAAGAGTAACTGCCATTGTCCTGATTCGAGCTAATCCTGTCCGCTACCCCTGCAAGATTTGACCAATTCTAGACCAAACAGATGTGGCCATCTTTCCATGAGAGGAAGATCGCCCACCGAGGTGTCAATCCAAAAGCGGATCTCAGCACCATTCCCACCTTGCCCAAAATCCAACGATTTAAGCCTTTCCCGTTAATTTTCATTTTAAAAATCAGATTTGCAATATTATTCCAACACCCCGAGATGTTACCAGGAAGAAACTCCTTTGATGGTTTTTAAAGTGACACGCTTCCACCACCTTCCTCCACAAATTACAATACTCCACCCTATATCTCCAACCCCATTTATATAGAAGCGCCTCATTAACCTCTTTGAGTCTTTTTTCTTAGGCCAAGTGATCCAACCGCAAGCCACCCAATTCATTTTATTAGAATTTGAGAACCCGCCCACAAGACTTTTCTCATCTTAGCTTCCAGGACCTTAATCACCCCGGCAGGGGCCTTATATAAGGAAAAAAATATACAGGGAGACTTTCCAACACAGAGTTAATCAAAGTAAGCCTCCCACCAATTGATAATGTTTTAGCTTACCAAACCGACAATCCTTTTATCAAAAACCTCAATTATAGGATCTCAATTAATTCTATTCATATTAGCCCCCACCGTAATTCCCAAGTAAGAGATCGGAATACTATCAGTTTTGCACCCAATAACCTTAGCCATCTCAATGATATTAGAATTATCCACCCCAACCCATATAGGTTTGATTTATGAAGATTATTTTTTTAATCCAGAGTACGTATAAAAAATTCTCAAATATCTAGCCACGTTAGACACGTTAACCATCTAAGTTTATAAAATAAATTAACTAGAGTAAAATGGCAAAATGATTTCAGAATTTAGGATATTTTTGTCACTTTAGTCCAAAAATGAACTTTTTGGATCTTGGTACTTGAGATTTATTTTTTGTTATCATTTCAATCCAATTGGCAAACAAGGTTATAAATTTTTACACTTTTTGTCTTTTTTTCTCATTTAAATGTAGGTTATAATCGTGAAATTTATGCCTGTCAAGAACTCACTTAAATTAGGAAAACGACAAAAATGGCAGAAATTTGTAACCTAGTTCGCCAATTGAATGAAAATGACAACAAAAATTGAAACCTTAGGGACCCAGATAAAAAAAAGTTTCATTTTTTTTTGACTAAAATGGCAAATACCACCGAAATTTATGGATCATTTTGGTTAGGGTTGTTCATGAGCCGAGCCGAGCCAAGCTTGGGCAAGCTTGGCTCGATTATGAACCGACCTGGCTCGACTCGGCTCAGATCTGAAACTGAACTGAAAATCTAAACTCGGCCCGGCTTGATTTGGCTCGATTTTTAAAAGAAAAATTAATACATACTTCTCAAAATTAAGTAGTAAATATTATTAAATACTTCAAAAGAACATATTGAAAATAAGTTCAACCTAATATGTTAAAAGCCAAAATATAGTTAAATGACACAAAATAGGTTTTAAATTTCAATGAGATACGATATTAGTTAATTACCATGGTAATTCACCTTCAAATATTCCATAAATATCAAAGTACACTCCAAAATACATGTAAGTAATAATTGGTTTTTTTTGTGATATATTCTAAAGTTATAAAAATAAAATATATTATAAGTAAAATAATCCGAGCCAAGCTACCAAGCGAGCCAATCCGGCTCGTTACAAGCGGAGCTGAGCTAGGCTCACTTTCTAACCGAGCCGACTCGGCTCATTTTCAAACCGAGCCATACCTAGCGACCTTTTTACGAGCGAACAACGAGCGAGTTCCGAATCACGATCTTTTAGAAGATCCCTAATTTTGGCATTGTACTTTTAACTATATTTATTTTGTAAGCTTCGCTGTTCCTAAAAAAAATTTGTTTTGTAAGATTACATGGGACACCAACAGTAAAATTAGGGAATCTTTTACTGAAAAATTATTTTGCAAGATTACATGGGACCATCAACGGTTAGCGAACCTTTTACTGAAGCTTTCAAATTTGCCCTGATATATTTACTTTACTTTCTTCTTAAGTCCATCTCCAAGTGAATAACGTTCTATTTCGTCCATCCGCCTCGCTAGTCGGTAAGTTTTAGGCCTTTAATTTAGCATATACAACCTGATGGTCGATTTGATTCATGTATTCAGTTAGTTATACTTGCATTGACTGCACACATATACATGTTTGCTATTAAATTTACACTTGCATTGTGTTTGTTTGTAGGCATTTAGTCACGGTGATACACTTTTCATAAGTTTGCTATACTGTTACTGTTAGTCTCTGTGATTTAATATTTTAAGGAATCTTCTTTTGTAAATTTTAAAGTTGTAGAAACTGTTAGTTATGTTAATCGTGTACAAACAGTACTCAGTATTGTGTATTTGAGCCACTATATTCTGTTAATGCATTAATTATGAACTTAATGTATTGTGTATTCATAAATTCAGATAATTCTGTTAATACTATTGCTCTCAGTTTCTATGAGAGTACAGATTTTCTTATGTAAAAGTTTCAGGTTCAGAAAGCATCTTTTGTAAAAATAGTTAATTCTATTAATTTGGTACTAGGGATGGCAAAAATACCCGAACCCGATACAAATGGGACGGGTATACCCGATACCCGACGGGTAATGAGCCGGATATGGAATTAGTTAAAGTTTTTCGCGGGTATGGGTCGGGTACGGGATTAGGTGATACCCGACCCGATTGCCCGAAACCACATGCCCGTTTACCCGAACTATATACCCGATCATAAAACCGATTTTTTTAATTTATATTTTTATTTTCCACTAAGACTTGTCTATTGATGATTTATATTAGTATGTTTGTAATGTGAAAAAAAATTCTTTTAGTATATGCATTTGATAATAGTATTTATATTTTGTATGTTGTGAAGTATATACATGTAAGTGTATAAGTATATAAAGTTATTATATTAATTTATGATAAAACTTATATGTATGCAATGTACATTTTTAATAGTTGTTCTATAAAAAATATTATATAATTATTATATTAGTAGAAAACTGTATTTAGACTTCCCAAACTATATCTTTTAACAAACTAATGGGTATACCCGATAGGCCGATACCCGACGGGTAATTACCCGACAAATACCCGACGGTATTGGGTTGGGTATGGGGCATGATTTTATAACCCGGTATGGGTATGAGATTACCATTACCCGACCCCAACCCGACCCATTGCCATCCCTATCCCTATTTGGTACAAACACTATTGTGTATTCAAGCTATTGATTCTGTTAATGTATTGTTTATCTACTTAAATTGTGTATTCTGTTAATTTTTGTAGACTTGTATCAATATGCTTCATAATTTGGATTTCTTGTTTATTGATGAACTAGAAGGTGATTCATTTATGTGTTTTATCTTGTAAAAGATTGATTCAGTACCATCGTCATCAAGACAGCTCGGATCTCAGCTAGTATTAATTATGGCTGACACGAAAGCAAAGGAAGCTAAAATCTCCGTAAAAGTAATCGTAGACAAAGTGAATAAGAGAGTGGTGTACGCTGAAGCTGATTACACTTTTGTTGACATTCTATTCAGTTTCATGACATTGCCCCTGGGAACAATTGTCAGGATCTTGGAGAAACACGATGATAAAAAGTTTGAGGGTCTTGGGAGCTTGAACAATCTGTACCAAAGTCTGACGGATTTTCCTGAGTGTTACCTATCGACAGAAGAATGCAAACATATGCTTCTTAACCCCAGAAGTCTGTCATATGATCATTGCAGAAATCTTAAACTACAAATAGACGATACTGAGCCCTTGAAATACTTTCAGTGTGATGTATGTCGAAAGGGCTATCCCAATAAATCAGTTTTCGGCACTTGTACCACAACTGAATGCATAACTTCTCGGAAGTTGATGGATAAGGATGTTGGATTCAAGAAAACCGATGTTTGTGTTAGTGGTGGTGGTGTTTTTGTTTCAAATATTGCAACTTTTATTGTAACTGATGATCTTTGTGTGATGCCTTACACTTCTGCAAGTAGCATTCGGTTGCTGACACATCTTGGAATTACTGACAAGAGCTGTTTAGAGGATATCAAATTAGATATGGGCTGTGAAGAGGTAAGTTGATTGATCGTTAGTCATATAAAATACGTAAATTCCGTTGATTTTACAGTACAAGAATTTATCATCAAGTGACTGCGATAATTGTCACAAAAATTGATAAGTTGTTCTCTAAAGAGTGCTAGTGTTATAAATAGTATAGTGACAACAAATGTAGGTTTTTATCCTTTGTGACAATTTGCTTAAGTAGAACTTGAAATTTCTAGTTTTCTTGGACCATCTCAATTTTTAACAAAAAGTAAATCTATTTTATAAACTTTTCAATTAAAAAATTACCAAGATCACTAAAAATTCTGATACAGAGGCATTTTGTTTCTACTTGGTACTAAATGACATTAATTCTAAATTTAAAATAATTAATTTGGTTTTTCTATTTTTCAGATTCTTCATCTTTTAAAGATGGCACTATCACTCGATTCTGTGTTCACTTATTTAGTTTTCAATAGGATCTTATCGTTCCGAGATTTAGTTGTTCCCAGCCAACGCAGTGATATTAACCAAACCGTCTTAATGAAAAAAGACGTATCAGCAACTCCAAAGATGCATCTGGAAGTATCTTTGCAAAAGTCAACTGGCAAACTTTTATTCGCAGAAGCCCAAGTAGATTTTATTGAGTTTCTTTTCGGGATTTTATCTCTTCCTTTAGGAACGGTGGTTGGGGAACTGATGAAAGCGGTTTCTTCGCTAACTTGTTTAAATAATCTTTTCAAAAGCATTTCAGACATAAGTGTAGGAACATACCTTAAGTCACAAGATCTTAAGGATATGTTACTCAAGCCTCAGTATTCTTCAAAGCACCAGGATTTTCCATTGAAAGGCACCCTGTTATGTTACGGTGATCTTAGTTGTAAAGATCCAAAGATAGACAGACGACTACTAAAACAATCTGGAATGTTTATTGTGACAGATGATTTGATCATAACCCCATCCTCGTCATGTTCGACTCTGAGAACTCTCAACAACAAGAAAGTCTCCTTCGATGATGCTGAGACTTACGAGATTAGCATTGGCTCAATAGAGGTATCATATAGTTATACCCTAGATTTCTTTATTAATCTACTTTAAATTTTAATGTTTGTTTTGTGTTTATTTTTTTACTACCACTTTTCTTTGCAGGGCTTGAAAATTCTGAAGGCATCGCTAAAATCGCGCTCGACTCTGACGGATAGCCTTGAGCATCTACTAAAAAAGTGAACATTGAATTTTCATGTGTTTTCTTTATTTATTTTTTTGTGTTAGGATGCTTTCTGTCATCCCAGAACATAATCTGTTAAATTTCGCTATTATGTACACTTCCAGCATGTTATATTCATCTTCGTATGGTATTGCATATTTTTAAACAACCGCAACACAAATCAGAAAAAATTTGGTGGCCGAATTCGTTGCTTAAACAAACCGATTCGAATATGCAGCCAACTGGTGTGGGAAGAGTTGATACCATTGGCATCCGCATCAGCCTAGCTCTGAAGTGATCTCAAGTATATTTTTGAATCTCTGCAAATGTTTTTTAGTGAAAAGTGTTTTAACTTTTAAGATAATGAAAGTTTAATGAGGAAAATATGATTTGAGGGCTTCATTTAACAAAGAGAAACAGTTATATGTACATATCAGTTTACTGTCATAAAATAACGCATAGACTTCTTTTTAATTTATAGAGAATCATAACCAGAAGTCGTTCCCATGAAAAGTCTTTGATTGATGAAAACCAAAAGGTCTTACAAAAATTTAACTTAAAAGTTACTTGAAAATTAAATCACCATTGAATACCACCTAATATTGAGCACCTTTTCACTACCTCACAATCAGTTTACATACCAATCTCACATATCAATCATTTGCGTACCCAGATATAGTTTTTTCTTCTTGGTTCTACAGTTATGGCTGACACGATGATGACGAAGGAAGCTAAAATCTCGATAAAAGTGTTTGTAGATAAAGTGAAAAAGAGAGTGGTGTATGCTGAAGCTGATCACACTTTTGTTGACATTCTATTCAGCCTCATGACACTGCCATTGGGAACAATTGTCAAAATGATGGGGAAACATGCTGATACAAAGTTTGAGGCTCTTGGGAGCTTGAACAATCTGTATCAAAGCTTGAAAGATATTCCTGAGAGTTATTTTGCTACAGAAGAATGTAAATTTATGCTTCTTAACCCCAGAAGTCTATCATATGATCACTGCAAAAATCTCAAACTAAAGATGGACGACACAAAGCCTGTTAAATACTTCATATGTGAAAGTTGCTGGTCTAAGGATAAATCAATTAGCCATTACTTCAGCATATGTAATATAGCTAAATGCAGAACCTGTGGCCGGTTGATGAATGGCCCTCGTTTTTTTGAATCCAACGTTTGTGTTGGTGGCGGTGTGTTTGTTTCTGATATTGCAAATTTCATTGTCACTGATGATTTTTCTGTGTTGCCTTATAGCACGTCAGGTATTTTTCAATTACTTACAGATCTTGGAATTTCCGACCCAAGTCATTTGGAGGAGAAAAAAAATAGATATGGGTTCCGAACAGGTAACACTAGTTTAAAAATACAGTGAAATTGTTACCAAACTTCTTGTTTTCAGATGCTTTATCTTCTAAAGGTTGCGCTATCGCTAGATTTTTCCATTTACGCGATTAGTCTTCAGGAAAAACAACCCTATCTTAGCTGGCTTACTTGTTCCTGGCCACGGTTCAACTTCTGATCAGCCCCAATATGGTAAAAGGAAAAGACCTACAAGTCCAAAGATTGGTCTGAATATATCGTTGCAAAAGTCCACTGGAAAGCTCTTATTTGCAGAAGCCAAGGAAGATTTTGTTGACTTTGTTTTTTGGTTTTTTATCAATTCCCTTAGGAACGGTAATTGGGACATTGATGAATGGAGCTTCATCAATTAGCTGTATGGATAATATTTTCAAAAGCATTTCAAATATGAGTGTAGGAAGATACCTCAAGTCACAATTTATCAAAGATGTGTTGCTTAAACCATATTTTGGGCAGGACTGCAGGAGTATTCTTCGGAAAAAACTTTTTCCTATTAAAGGCACCCTGACTAAACAAAAGGTTAAACCCTGTATGTCTTATATCAAGGCTCATCCTATTAAAAGCCTCCTTATTACAGAAGACATGGATGACTATACTTATTATCTCAAAGATCCAACGTTAAATGAAAAATTCCTACGATGTATGTTTTTTGTGACCGATGATCCAGTCATATCCCCATCATCGTCACAATTGGCCATGAGCACTATGAATAAGTTGCAAGTTAGATTGGATGATATCGAGAAATATGATGTTAGAATTGGCTTGGAAGAGGTATCACATCCTAAAACTCATGATTCTCTTTAAGTCAACTTCGTTATGTTATTTAACACTTTTTTTTGTATTTGCAGGGTTTAAAAATGCTGAAAGGCCTCGCTACGATCTAGGTCGAATTTGACAAGTATATATTCTTGAACATCAACAGAAGAAGTGAACATGGAAAAGTTATTCTTCATGAAAATGTGTTTTGGTTTTCCTAGCTATCTTATGGCTATATATAAAGTTTGGCAGTTACATGTACCTGAGGCATTGTATAATTATATTGCTATAAGAACCAAACCTTAATTTTATATGCGAGTGTTTGTTCTGATCAACACAGTTTCTTCGATTTTTGTTTTGGCTTTTTATGTTTTCTTCATGAAAAAATAAGTTAAAAAAGCCAAAACAAGTATTCATTTACTCTATTGTTGCTAAACTTGAAGTGAAAGCTTTTTAAAGTCAAAAGTAGATTATCCAAAACACTAGATACTGAACTTTTTTTTATCTTATAGCTTAAAAGTTTGTAATACATTATCCAAAATGTTAATCAAATTATCTCAGGTACATACATGTGTACGTCCAAGTAATTCAAACGTAACCGTGCACTTCTCATGTCACACCCCAAATTTCGGTTTAGCGGAACCGTCGCAAGGTGTGACCAGAGCGTATTCATAGCATACAATCCACTAAACAAATCATGTAAAAACATAACAAGTTTTCGTCCATACATTTATTCAACACTTATTTACAACCAAAAGTTTGTTTTGAAAGCACCACACATTACAACGTAGTTCCCAAAATACAGTCTTAAAACAACAACCAACAACAAAAATCAACATTTTCCCACAGCTTTGTTTGTCAATCCACGGTCACGCATTTTCCTTGGTTCGTCCACTAGTTTCCTGTAATACATGTTAGTTTTGAAAAACGTCAACAAAGGTTAAGTGAATTCATGTTATTAGTTTTAGTGTCAAATGAATCTTCAAAAACATTTGCAATCATAAGTTTTGTTTGTATAGCTTAAAATGAAATCTGTGTGATCATTAGTGTTTTGCAAGGACATTAATCTATATGCCGAACTAGGAGGCGACCAACCCTTGAAGATTTATCAGTGTCATCGACACAAGTTTTAGACACAAAAGCACTCTGAACGGACAAAGTTTTATTCGGAGTGGGGCTCGTCCACACCCAATAGATCTATCCAATTGTTCCTCGGCTACTGTTATTGATTAACGGCCCCTTTGATTTTAAACACCTAATCGCATATGATCTAGTTGGTTCCATTTTCTCCCCACTATACAATTTACAGCATGTATACATCGCCGAATGTTTTAAACCATAAAAATGTTTAAGTAAAAGGGGAAAACTTGAACTCACGAGTTTGCGTTCCAAGCACAACTTGTTTTAGTTTGGTTTCTTCGTTTGTTTCACAACCTACAAGTGTTCTAATTTCATTAGACACTTAAGTTAATTTGCGTTCATCGATGTTTAAGTATCTCATCTTGAATCCATGCTTGTGTTTACTTGTTTCGATTGTTTACATGTATATATCTTCCATATATATGTATCCTTTGTTGTGTCAGGTTTGAATGGGCCTAGCCCATATGTTAGTTGTTAACCCAATTCATGGTTTAGGGTATATGGGCCTAGCCCAATTGACTTTGTATGAATGGACCTAGCCCAATTACTTTCATGTGTGTGGGCCTAGCCCAATTTATTTAATTAGCATGGGCCTAGCCCAATATTCTTTAACTTGTGTGGGCCTAGCCCAAGTTAGTTTATATGTATGGGCCTAGCCCAAGTTGGTTTAATTAGGATGGGCCTAGCCCAATATGTTTTTAACATGTATGGGCGTAGCCCAACTTAATTTAATTAAGTGGGCCTAGCTCAAGTGATTTAATTAATGTGGGCCTAGCCCATATGGTTTTGTTCATAGTGGATAAAAGCCCAAATTATTTATTGTGTATGGGCCTAGCCCAATGTTGAATTATATAAAAGTGGGCCTAGCCCAAATGTATTCTTTTCATAAGGGTGGGCTTGGTCCATACTAAATTTACAAAGTTGCCCAAAAACAATTTGTAAAGAGTGGGCTTGTTTATAAGAGTGGGCTTGAGCCCAAATTTCATTTAAAGTTATCTTAGCCCAATTGTAACTTGAAAGAGATTTTTGGCCCAATTCTTATTAAGTCCAAGTATGGACTTAATCCATGAAAATAATATTTGTGTTTATTTTTATAAAATCTAGTTTTTATAAAAATATGTTTCACATTTTCGTAACCACTCGTTTTTCCTTAGTGTGTGAAACGGCTAATATTTTGGTAGTGGTCATTTATTTGGTGTCGGTTTGGTTTGTTTTCGTCATCCGAATTGTTTTGTGCCATATATGTATATATCTATTTTTTTGTCCAAATTGTCCAAAGTGTTCGAATCGTCCGGTTTGCTTGTGTATGTCCAATGATGGACACTTTATGTTTTTAACTTCCGTTTTTAAAGGTTAACAAGTATGGTGATGTTTTGTGTAACCATAGATTTTTATATTAAATCCTACTTGATCATATACAAATATTATAGTATGATACTTATGAATTTAAATATAGATTTTTATATTAATCCTACTTGATCTTATACAAAATATATCAAAAATTGTCATGATACTTGATGATCATTTAAAGTATATATTTTACTAAATATATACTTTACTACTTTTTAGTTTAGAAAAATATGAACTTACATATTTTTGTCCAAAATACGTTTAGTTTATTTTATAAATTCCAAGTCTTTCATAGTTGTCAAACCTTCTTTTTATAACTTTTAATACCATTCATGAGTTTATAAAATTTCGCCATAGTTTCTTTTGAACTATAGACGTTTCCCAAGTTTATAAAACCTGTTTTTATATCATTTTTCAACTTCAACATCATCAAGTATCAATATCATTAAGTACTTTCAACAAAAAGGTCATGAACCAAGTTATAGTCTAAACTTTCCTGAAAATGAAACTTTATTCACGAGTTTTGTTAAAAATTAGTAAATCACACTTATATTTAAAATTTCATATTTTAGATATCATAATATATCATTTTAAAGATGAACATGTGTTTTAAAAACCCTCTAGTAATAAACTTCATGTTCATGACCTTTCCATATATGGAAACTTTATTAACCCATTTCATCAAAAAATAAAGTTTTTGAGTTTTAATCAATCCTTGATGTTTCATATGTACATGCAACTATTTTAAAATCATAAAAACATAGGTTCATAACTTTTTGTCGGTGAATCTTGCTAGATCTAAACATGCATGTGTTTAGATCATACTTTGTGTTCATGAGAATGCAAGATTCAAGTTTATACACATGAAGCTAGACCAAGTTCATCAAAATCTTTTAAAATATAATGATCATAAGTATGATTCTTGTTTACTTGTTATATTTCAAGTGGGTTTAGTGTGATGGATTCGAGATGAACTTGAATGTTAAGAAAATAAAAAATGTTAAGAATGTAGAAGTGAGTTTTTGATTCTTACAACTTTGCTAGTAAGAACAAGGTGATGATAGAAGATGATGATGATTCAAAAACTTCAAGTTTTGCTAGAATGCTCCAAGTTCACCTCCAAGCTTCACCAAGGTTTTGAATCTTCCATACTAGCTTGAATGTAGATTTTTTAAGTTTTTGAAAAATAAAAATGGTGGTGATTTCTTGGTGTTGGCCGAAAATTTAGAGAGGAAAGAGAAGGAGTTGAAAGGTTTATGTTTGGGAAAATGATATTGTGGAGTGTTTTAGGTGTTTTAGAAAATTATGATCTTGGGTTTTCCACTAATCATCCTCTATATGTTGCCAACAATACACACAAGATTTGGCGGACCCCATTGCACCTTCAAAACCGTGAGCATGGGTGGGGTATATTGTTTTTTTTTAACTTTGTATTTATATAAACTTTCAAGAGCTTTGATAATTTGTATAAAATTCTCTATAAAAATTCAAGGCTTAACATTTTAAAGTAATGTGACACTAGGTCCAACTAACCCATAAAAATTGTCGGTTCGTTGTTCGGTTGAAAAAGTTGGTTCAGATCCTGTACAGGGTTGAATACTAGTATTGTGCATAACTTATATCACTTTATAAATAAAATTGATTTTGCACCTGTTTTATTATCCAATTTATCAATCCAAAATTTTGGACTATAAATTTTATTATTTCTGACACAGTTCCGGTACCGGCTCGGTTGTCGGGCAGTTTACTGAACTGGTTGTGTAGCTTTATGTAGTAGAATTCGAATACGGATTTTGTGTCGTTTTTAATACCCGTTATATTATTTATAATAATTAATATTTATTGTCGAGTTTTATAAGTGACTCATCAGAAAGACACTTCTTGAGTTTTGACATGTGAAAAGTATGGTGAACGTTACTAAGGGCTTCGGGCAATTTCAATTTGTAAGCGACGGGTCCAATCTTTTCCAAGATTTCGTATGGTCCAATGTACCTCGGGCTCAGTTTTCCTTGTTTCCCAAATCTCGCTACTCCTTTCCAAGGTGAGACTTTTAGCAACACTTTGTCTCCAACCTCAAAAGATAACGGTTTGCGGCGTTTATCCGCATAGCTTTTCTGTCTGTCTCGAGCCGCCTTAATACGGTCTCGGATTTTAAATATTTTGTCAGTAGTTTCTTGAACCAATTCTGGACCTATCAACTGTTTGTCGCCTAACTCCGCCCAACATAGCGAAGATCGACACTTTCGCCCGTATAACGCTTCGAATGGAGCTGCTTGAATGCTCGTGTGATAATTGTTAATTGTATGAGAACTCCACTAAAGGCAAGTGAGTATCCCAGTTTCCGCCAAAATCCATCACACAAGCACGCCACATGTCCTCTAAAGTTTGAATTGTGCGTTCGCTTTGACCATCTGTCTGAGGATGAAAGGTTGTACTTAGGTTTAATCGAGACCCAAAAGCCTTTTGGAAAGATGCCAAATCCTTGACATAAATCGGCCATCTCTGTCAGAGATTATCGAAATAGGCACTCCATGTTTTGTCACAATCTCCTTGAGATATAGTTCAGCTAACTTTTCGGTTTTATCTTTCTCGCGTATAGGCAAGAAGTGAGCTGATTTGGTCAATCAGTCGATAATTACCCATATCATATCGTGACCACGAAAGGTCCTGGGTAATTTCGTTATGAAGTCCATGGTGATATGTTTCCATTTCCACATGGGAATTTCAGGTTGTTGTAACAATCCTGACGGCTTTTGGTATTCGGCCTTGATCTTTGCACACGTTAGACACTTACCAACGTAAGTTGCAACATCTCCCTTAAGATTAGGCCACCAATAAAATTCCTTAAAATCGCTATACATCTTATCTGCTCTGGGATGTATTGAATACTTAGACTTATGGGATTCGTCTAGAATGATATTTCGCAATCCACCAAAAAGAGGAACCCAAATTCTGTTTTCAAAGTATAAGGCTCCATTCTCTTTTGGCTCTAGATGCTTCTCCATTCCTTGAAACATTTCAGCTCCAACGTTTTCTTCCTTCAGTGCCTCTTGTTGAGCGTCACGAATTTGAGAGGTAAGGTTATTTTGGATTGTGAGCCCTAAATATCGAACACGTAAGGGCTTCACTCGTTCTTTTCGACTTAAAGCATCCGCAACAACGTTCGCTTTGCCCGAATGATACTTGATTTCACAATCATAGTCGTTCAACAACTCGAGCCAACGCCTTTGGCGCATATTTAACTCCTTCTGGTTAAATATGTGTTGAAGACTCTTGTGGTCGGTGAAGATTGTGCACTTAGTGCCGTACAAGTAATGACGCCAGATCTTTAATACGAATACCACAACACCTAACTCTAGGTCGTGTGTGGTATAGTTCTTCTCATGAACCTTCAGTTGGCGATGCATATGCAATAACCTTCTCTCTTTGCATCAACACACATCCTAAACCCTGGTGTGACGCATCGCAATAGACTACAAAGTCTTTGGTGCCTTCTGGAAGTGATAAGATTGGAGCATCGCATAGCTTATCTTTAAGTAACTGGAAGGCCATTTCTTGTTTTCTCCCCCAATGAAACTTCTTATCTTTTTGAGTTAGGGAGGTTAAGGTTTGGCCGATTTTTGAAAAGTTTTCAATGAACCTCTGGTAGTAACTTGCCAATCCCAAAAATTGGTGTAATTCAGTGGGTGTCTTGTGCGTTCCAATTCTTAATGGCTTCTATTTTAGATGGGTTCGACATGTATGCCCTTCTCATTGACAACGTGTCCAAGAAATTGAACTTCACGAAGCCAAATTCGCATTTGGAAAACTTTACGTACAGTTTCTCCTTTTTCAAAAGCTCAAGAATGGTTCTAAGGTGTTGTTCGTGGTCTTTCTTGTTTCACGAGTATATCAGTATGTCAATGATGAATACTATCACGAACTTATCGAGATATGGTTTGCACACTCGGTTCATCAAATCCATGAACACTGCAGGTGCAGTAGTTAAACCAAACGGCATGACAAGGAACTCGTAGTGACCGTAACGAGTTCGGAATGCCATCTTTGGGATGCTTTCCTCTTGAACTCTAAGTTGATGGTATCCGGATCTTAAATCTATCTTTGAATAAAAGCTAGAACCTTGAAGTTGGTCGAACAAATCATCGATCCTAGGTAGTGGATACTGTTTTTGATCGTGAGTTTGTTTAGTTCTCGGTAGTCTATGCACATCCTAAGACTACCATCCTTTTTCTTTACGAACAGAACATGAGCTCCCCATGGTGAGAAGCTGGGTCGAATGAATCCCTTGTCCAACAACTCTTGAAGTTGTGTGGACAATTCTTGCATTTCCGAATGAGCTAATCGATAAAGAGATTTTGCTACGGGTGCAGCTCCCGGAATTAAGTCTATATGAAATTGAACTTGTCGTTGCGGGGGCACTCCGGGAAAGTCTTCTAGAAAGACTTCAGGGAATTCCTTCACAACCGGGATTTCTTCTAGTTTTGGCTCCTTAGTTTTCTTATTAATGACGTGAGCCAAGATGCTACACATCCTTTTCGTAAACATTTTTGGGCTTTCATACATGAAATGATGCGTAAAGGTGTGTCGTTCTTCTCACCATGTATAATAAGTGTTTCGTTGTTAGGTAGGGGAATTTGAATGGTTTTGTCATAACACATGACTTCGGCTTGGTTTTTGGATAGCCAATCCATACCGACTACTACGTCAAAACTACCTAACGGGACGGGTAGCAAATTAATGCTAAATTTTTATCCACCAAGTTCCAAAAAGCATCCTTTAATAACTTCACTAGATTCCACCGTCTTTCCATTCACTAGTTCGATAGTGAATGGAACATCTAGTTTATTCGAATCTAGTCCAAGGACATCTTTAAATTCTAAGGATACGAAACTAAAATCGGCACCAGTATCAAAAAGTATAGATGCATAATGATCATTGACAGGGAACATACCTGTGATCACATTCGGGTCTTGACGTGCCTCCTGGGCTCCAATGACAAACGCCCGCCCTTGGGCTGTGTTTTCCTTGGGACAGTTTCTCTTATAGTGTCCCATTTCGCCACAATTATAACATCCTCGGTTTTTTGCCTTGCCCATTTCCATTGTCATTCCTGTTTCCTCCATCTTTCCTGCCCTCATTAATATTCCCTCGGTTGTTTTCCCAACAATTCTCCACACGATGACCCATTTTTCCACACTTCTCACATTTAGTTGTTCGACACCCGCCATAGTGATGGAGACCACATTTGTTACATTTTGGTGCCTTTCATGCATAACCCTTTGGTTTGGTCTCTGTTGTTGCCACAAATCCTTTTCCTCTTTTTGTTGAGGGGTTTTCCTTTCTCTTGTCCTCCTGCCAAAACCCCTTCTTAAAGTGAGAATGTTTTCGCTTGCTTCCTAAGATGATGATTCTACGTGTCTCTCACTAGTTTTTCCTGCTCCCATTTTTGAAAGTTTATTCATTCTCACCGCTTCCTCGGTAAGACTAACTGTGATGGTAATAGCCTCAGTGATCGTCGCAGGATGCGACGACGTGACCATGCTTCGAATTTCTGGGACCAGTCCCCAGATGTATCGTTCAATCCTTTTAAACTCAGGTCTACCATATAAGGGACAACCCGAGAGAGGTCGTGAAAATGCTGCGTATATCCATATATATCTGACCCAACCATCGCTAAATTCCAGAATTCGGTTTCCAACTTCTATAACTCTGCCCTCTAACAGTACTTGGCCCTCATCATATCTTTCAATCAATTCCATGTGATAGCATAAGCCGCTACTTCTCCTAATGTTTGTACTAGCAAGTTCCACCAAGATAAAGCTTCATCTAAAAACATACTCGAAACGTACAACACTATCTTATCAGGAGTACAACCACTCATACGAATAACCGAATCCATTTTCTCTGTCCAACGAACGAAGGCTACGCACCACCAGTGCCGTCGAAATTCAGAGGTTTGCAGTCTAGAAACTGCTTATAGGTGCATCCTGAAATGTTTGTTTTCAAAAGAAATTATCAATAATTTTTGCAAATAAATATTAGTGAGAATTTATTGGTAAGGTTATGAATAACCAACCGTTCGTAGGGTTTTGTGCCGTTGGTGGAGTTCGTGTTCTAGTTTCGGTATCCATACGGGCACGATTAGCTTCATGCTGTGCTAACGCATCCGCAATGCGTTGATTTAGCAATGCGTCAAGTTCAGTTTGGGCTGTAGGTAAAGAAGTTTGGATATCATTTATATTTCTCCTCCTTGGTGCCATTATCTTCATATGAAAATCATATGGAAGAACATTAGACAAATGATTCAAAATAAATATTATCGTTCATGGCCCAAATAAATAAACAAACAAATCGTGTCACAATGAATCATCAAAATAAAGAGGCTGAATAATTTGCAACAACAATATCGTTCATACCATCAATCACCACTACATATACATCCATACAATAAATCACCACAACATAAACATCCATGCAATGAATCACCACAACATAAACATCATACAATGAATCACCACAACATAAACATCCATTAACAATAAATAACAACAACACAGAAAAAGAAGATACCAACTTTTATAGATATATTGTCAACTTGTTACATAAGTTTTTGCAAAGAACAAAAATATTTGGAGCTTTCACTGCCCCAACATACAAGCTTACACAATACAAACAAAAGTAAATATTTTCTTCGCATTGTTTCTTCCGTCTTCAAGTTGACCTATATATATCTTCAAAAGTCTTCTACCTGCTACAACCTGCTACGGGCCTAACCCTCAAAAACGTGACTATATACCACAACTAGATCGGAGGTGGGGGTGGAGGTGAAGAGATGCAGATCACACCGCGAATGTATGCCAACTCCTCCTCAATGGCGCTAACGCGCCTCTCGATAAGAGAAGTGGCAGCATGGGATGATGATGGGGATGGTGCTGAGGAGGATGGTGGTGGTGTAAAGGTCGGTACAGGTGGTGGTGGAGGGATGCAGATACGGGTGGAGGTGGCTGAGTGGAGGAGGATGAGGGAGCATCCTGAGATGCCTGTAATGCGGTCACTTGAGCCCTAAGCTCATGTATACGATCAAACACAATACTGAGCTGAATCTCGGTGGAAGTAAGGCGATACTCGGTGGTGGTGAGTGCCATATGAATAGGGTGATAGGGATCAGATGGGCTCATGCCTGGTGGTGGTGGAGGACGAACGTCCGGGTAGTAAAGGGGAGGATAGGTGGCCGGACCATGGAGGGGTGGAATGGTATGAAACAGATCCCCAGCCATAGTGGAAGGTAAGTAAAATGGATATCCCGTCATAGTGTGGCTGGGAGCAGCATGTGACGGCCCGGCTGCAAGCGGGTCGTGATATGCATCGAAAGACGGTGTCGTGGAAGTGGAGGAAAAAGAACTCATAAATGGAAAGGGTGGTAATAAATGATCACCATGAGGTACAACATCTCCCCATGGAAACAAAGGTGGTACAGGGGGCAGTACAGGGTCAACGGGGGGGGGGGGGCATATGAGGTATATATGGGTCATCTGGAGGAAAATCTGGTAGAACAGGGTCGACAATTGGGGGATCTAGTAAAATCTAGTCAACAGGTGCAAGTGGAGCGATCGGTGATGGGGGTAACACAGTGTCGGGAAAATGTATAGGTGAAGGTGTCTGTGGAAGGTAGGTGCAGAAGAGGAAACATCAACTACCACAACCTCTGGTTGTGCTACCTCCAAGAGAGCAATCTCGAAGTCATCGCTGATGCCAAGGTCATCGTCAACGTGATCCACATGAACTACAGGGACAATAAATCCTCGTCATCATCATCAACGTCATGAACATACATGTGGGGGAAATCATCCATAGGGAGTGCCTCGATCATGAGAGGAGCATCAATCAAAGGGGGAATAACATGATCAGGGGGTCAGGATCGACATCTGCAGGATCTACCACATTAAGTGGTACAACGACAAAAGCTACGACATGTTCACCTTCAGGGTGACCGAAGATGACCATCTCGTGGAAGTGAGGAAAGGCAAGAACATCATTCTCCTGAGGGATGTCTACAGGCTCAGGGTCGGGTAGAGCGAATGGCTGGAAGTCAACGACCATCCACTCATCATCGGGATCCTCATCATCGGAAATGACAATAATAGGTGGGGATGGGTCATCAACTAGAAGACATATCCTGGTAAAATAATCCGTACAACTTATTTAAAATGAACAACTTATAATATATCTTGGGCAATTGTGTTTTAGTTCCATTGTAAGTTATATCACATATCGTTTTTTATTCAACTTACTCTTATCAAATCTAACCTCAAAGACCTATCCATATAGTGTCATAGCGTTACCATTTTAGATTGTTGTTTAGTACTAGTGGACCTTCGTAACCGTGCCGTGGAATGTTCTTGATACAATTTCACAAATGACTCATGAGTTTTATTAAAAGACCATTTTTGAAATTGTAGACCAGACTCCAAAAGAATCTTAGTTCACTACAATTGATGCTCTGATACCAGGTCTCTCACACCCCAAATTTCGGTTTAGCGAAAGCTTCGCGAGGTGTGACCAGAGCGATATTCATAGCATTCAATCCAGTAAACAAATCATGTAAAAACATAACAAGTTTTCGTCCATACATTTATTCAACACTTATTTACAACCAAAAGTTTGTTTTGAAAGCACCACACATTACAACGTAGTTCCCAAAATACATAGTCTTAAAACAACAACCAACAACAAAAATCAACATTTTTCCACAGCTTTGTTTGTCATTCCACGGTCACCATTTTCCTTGGTTCGTCCACTAGTTTCCTGTAATACATGTTAGTTATGAAAAAAGTCAACAAAGGTTGAGTGAATTCATGTTATTAGTTTTAGTGTCAAATAAATCTTCAAAAACATTTGCAATCATAAGTTTTGTTTGTATAGCTTAAAAATGAAATCCGTGTGATCATTAGTGTTTTGCAAGGATACTAATCTGTATGCCGAACTAGGAGGCGACCAACCCTGACGATTTATCAGTGTCATCGACACAAGTTTTAGACACAAAAGCACTCTAAACGGACAAAGTTTTATTCAGGGTGGGGCTCGTCCACACCCAATAGATCTATCCAATTGTTCCTCGGCTACTGTTATTGATTAATGGCCCCTTTGATTTTAAATACCTAATCGCATATGATCTAGTTGGTTCCATTTTCTCCCCACTATACAATTTACAACATGTATACATCACCGAACGTTTAAAACCATAAAAATGTTTAAGTAAAAGGGGAAAACATGAACTCACGAGTTTGCGTGCCAAGCACAACTTGTTTTAGTTTGGTTTCTTCGTATGTTTCACAACCTACAAGCTTCTAATTTCATTAGACACTTAAGTTAATTTGCGTTCATCGTTGTTTAAGTATCTCATCTTGAATCCATGCTTGTGTTTACTTGTTTCGATTGTTTAAATGTATATATCTTCCATATATATATATATATATCCTTTGTTGTGTTAGGTTTGAATGGGCCTAGCCCATATGTTAGTTGTGAACCCAATTCATGGTTTAGGGTATATGGGCCTAGCCCAATTGACTATGTATGAATGGGCCTAGCCCAATTACTTTCAGGTGTCTGGGCCTAGCCCAATTTTTTATTAGCATGGGCCTAGCCCAATATTCTTTAACTTGTGTGGGCCTAGCCCAAGTTAGTTTATATGTATGGGCCTAGCCCAAGTTGGTTTAATTGGGATGGGCCTAGCCCAATATGTTTTTAACATGTATGGGCGTAGCCCAAGTTAGTTTAATTAAGTGGGCCTAACTCAAGTGATTTAATTAATGTGGGCCTAGCCCATATGGTTTTGTTCATAGTTGATCAAGCCCAAATTATTTATTGTGTATGGGCCTAGCCCAATTTTGAATTATATAAAAGTGGGCCTTGCCCAAATGCATTCTTTTCATAAGGGTGGGCTTGGTCCATACTAAATTTACGTGGGCTTTAGCCCAAAAACAATTTGTAAAGAGTGGGCTTGTTTATAAGAGTGGGCTTGAGCCCAAATTTCTTTAAAGTTATCTTAGCCCAATTGTAACTTGAAAGAGATTTTTGGCCCAATTCTTATTTAGTCCAAGTATAGACTTAATCCATGAAAATAATATTTGTGTTTATTTTTATAAAATCTAGTTTTTATGAAAATATGTTTCACATTTTCGTAACCACTCGTTTTTCCTTAGTGTGTGAAACGGCTAATATTTTGGTAGTGGTCATTTATTTGATGTCGGTTTGGTTTGTTTTCGTCATCCGAATTGTTTTGTGCCATATATGTATATATCTATTTTTTGTCCAAATTGTCCAAAGTGTCCGAATCATCCGTTTTGCTTGTGTATGTCCAAGGACAGACACTTTATGTTTTTAACTTCCGCTTTTAAAGGTTAACAAGTATGGTGATGCTTTGTGTAACCGTATATTTTTATATTAAATCGTACTATATGCAAAATATATCATAAAAATATGTCATGATACTTGATGATCATTTAAAGTATATATTTTTCTAAATATATATTTATTACTTTTTAGTTTAGAAAATATGAACTTAAATATTTTTGTCCAAAATCCGTTTAGTTTATTTTATAAATTCCAAGTCATTCATAGTTGTCAAACCTTCTTTTTATAACTTTTAATACCATTCATAAATTTATAAAAATTTCGCCATAGTTTCTTTTGAACTATGGACGTTTCCAAGTTTATAAAACTTGTTTTTATATCATTTTCCAACTTCAACATCATCAAGTATCAATATCATTAAGTACTTTCAATAAAAATGTCATGAACCAAGTTTATAGTCTAAACTTTTCTGAAAATGAAACTTTATTCACGGGTTTTGTTAAAAATTAGTAAAAATCACACTTATATTTAAAATTTCATATTTTAGATATCATAATATGTCATAAAGATGAACATGTGTTTAAAAACCTTCTAGTAATAAATTTCATGTTCGTGACGTTTCCATATATGGAAACTTTATTAACCCATTTCATCAAAAATTAAAGTTTTTGAGTTTTAATCAATCCTTTATGTTTCACATGTACATGCAACTATTTTAAAATCATAAAAACTTAGGTTCATAACTTTTTGTCGGTGAATCTTGCTAGATCATACTTTTTGTGTTCATGAGAATGCAAGATTCAAGTTTATATGATTCTTGTTTTCTTGTTATATTTCAAGTGGGTTTAGTGTGATGGATTCGAGATGAACTTGAATGTTAAGAAAATCAAAAATGTTAAGAATGTAGAAGTGGGTTTTTGATTCTTACAACTTTGCTAGTAAGAACAAGGTGATGATATGAAGATGATGACGACTCAAAAACTTCAAGTTTTGCTAGAATGCTCCAAGTTCATCTCCAAGCTTCACCAAGGTTTTGAATCTTCCATACTAGCTTGAATGTAGATTGTTTAAGTTTTTGAAAAATAAAAAAGGTGGTGATTTCTTGGTGTTGGCCGAAAATTACGAGAGGAAAGAGAAGGAGTTGAAAGGTTTATGTTTGGGAAAATGAAATGGTGGAGTGTTTTAGGTGTTTTAGAAGATTATGATCTTGGGTTTTCCACTAATCATCCTCTATATGTTGCCAACAATACACACAAGATTTGGTAGACCCCATTGCACCTTCAAAACCGTGAGTTTGGGTGGGGTATATTGTTTTTTTTTTTTTTTAACTTTGTATTTATATAAACTTTCAAGAGCTTTGATAATTTGCATAAAATTCTCTATAAAAATTCAAGGCTTAACATTTTAAAGTAATGTGACACTAGGTCCAACTAACCCATAAAAATTGTCAGTTCGTTGTTCGGTTAAAAAGTTGGTTCAGATCATGTACCGGGTTGAATACTGGTATTGTGCATAACTTATATAACTTTATAAATAAAATTGATTTTGCACCTGTTTTATTATCTGATTTATCAATCCAAAATTTTGGACTATAAATTTTACTATTTCTGACACAGTTCCGGTACCGGCTCAGTTGTCAGGCAGTTTACTGAACTGGTTGTGCAGCTTTATGTAGTAGAATTCGAATACGGATTTTGTGTCGTTTTTAATACCCGATATATTATTTATAATAATTAATATTTATTTTCGGGTTTTCGGACAGTTGTTGTTTCGCTCTGCGAAATGCACTTCCGCAGGATTACTGTATTATTCAGTGGGCATGGACAATTCGTGATTTAAATAGAATTTCCAAAAGTATAATGCACATATATATTTTCAGACGACATTTTCATGTAGTATTACATACAGACATATCTCATGTCTCGTTTTTGTCGTGTCAGACTGTACCACGACCAGTTGTGGCGGATCTGTTATCATACCAAGCTATGATTTAGGTAATCCTAAACATTTAGGACTCGTTTAAATAAATTCAATTCGGAAACGCGTAAATGTATATTACAATTAGTTTTTCAGGTTGTACGGAATTACGAGATTTTTGCCGAGTGTCACATCTCATTTGCCTTGTCTCTGGAACCAGTATGTGGTAACACAAAATACAATTTTGGTAAATAATTGGGGGCCAATAAAACATCGGTAGTTAAGTTAAAAGTGGTATTTAAATTTTGAATACAAATGGTAACATTCACTTCTAAGAGTGGTATGACTTACGCACTTATAAGGAGGTTGGAGTAATTTTTGAACCATCGTTGTTAAGTGTGGGTTGTCAAAGTGGTCAAACAACAAGCCTTATTAAATAACAAGTTATGCAAAGCTCTCATGAACCACCCCGAGTCGAAATTCCAAACCCCTCCCTCTGTTGACGTTTGTGCTTGACCAAAAGCCGGGTTATTTTTTAGGTCTTGCAATATTTTCTCGTATGAGCTCTCAAAAAGTGGAGTTGGAAGCGGCTATGAGAAACACTAGACAATTCTTGGGTTGAGCTTTCTCGCGAAGCGTCCGACATTTCACATAAATCGAATTTCGAAAGAATTCAACGGTTCCTCGTTGTTGGTATCAAGCAAACCAGAGTCGGTTCGGTTCACTTGAGGAACAACACCAATGGAACTTTGAAATTGTGCCATTAGATCATTTCTAGACCTGACATTTCTAAGTTTTTATTGCTTTTTTGAATATTCATAGCTGAAGAAGTGGTGTACGAACCAATACCTATTTATAAAAACTTATGGGGCAATATAACCTTTGGAATAAATCTGTAACGACTAGTAGTTTTTGTCCTAGCGGTAAGAACAGTTAAAAAACAGTTTTAGTTTGTTGGTACACGATGTCTAATGTCTAAGTCTTAGATCGAGTCTGTATGTAATATGGATTAAATGTTAGAATTTGAAGTTATTTAAGTTTAGTTTGGGTCAAGTTCGCACGAACTTGCATTGTCAAGGACAAGTTCGCACGAAGTTCAATTCGTGCGAAGTTGGTCCAAGACTGTTTTGGTGCAAACTTGTTTCCCTATAAATAACTATCTTGGTTTCTCATTTGTAATAGTTTTTGCAGAAGTGATGGCGAAGCTCTGTCGGTTTAGGATCTTGAATGTAACTTTGAATTGATCAATAAACTGACTTTAAACGTATATCTTGTGTAAAATGTCACTAATTCATATAGTTTCCGCATATATGGACTAGATACAAGTTAGGTACCTTTGCTATCGGAGGAAATCGATCCTACAAGTGGTATTAGAGCTATGGTTGCCTGATTTGTTGATATCTACACGAGACATTTTCTATTTCTACCAATTTCTTCTATTTTTTTCATCTTTTTAATGAATCCACGGTCAAAATGGGCTAAATTTTGAATATGTCATGTTAAATCACCTAATGATAAACCTCTGAGAGTTTCAGACCTAAAATCAACCGAATTCATGTCTAAATTTGTAAAAAATCAAGATTTAGAACACACATGTCCGAAGTGGTTTAGTACAACTTCGCACGAAGTTGCACCAAAACTGTTAAATCTGTGTTTTGGGCACTTCGTACGAAGTTGCAACATAAATTGTTGAAGTTGTTTTTGTGAAACTTCGCACGAAGTTGTCTAAAAACTTTGTTGAAAAATTGTTACCAAGTTCGCACGAAGTTGGTCATTCCAAGTTCGTACGAAGTTGTGGTTATTAATCAAATTTTCAAGTTTTTCGAGCGTGTTTCAGGCATAATTTTCAGCGTGTCGAGATGGAACCAGAGTTTTTCAATGCGTTCGCCACTACGACTGTTCAAGCAGCAAATGCAGTTGCTCAAATCAACTTAGAAAACGAGATGGGTACTTCCATAAAGCCATCAAAGTTGATGAATCTTGATGAGTATGAGAGCTGGAAAGAGAAGTTTGAAAACTGGGTACAAGCGAATCATTTCCATTGCTGGAGGTAATTGCCGTTTTTGCATGAACTGCAACATCTACGGCCACTTTACAGTCAGCTGCCGTAGTGGTACTCGTCAGCCAGCTCCTCAGGCTCCAACAGCTCCAGCTTTACCTGCTCCTCCTCAAGCCAACCAGCAGAAAGCTCCAAAGGCACGAGTGTGCTTCGTTTCTGGTGATCCGAACCACTTTGCTAATGTTTGGCCAAACCGCACCATGAAACAAAAGCCGCAGCAGCAACAGCCACCACCGCAGCCTCAGCAGCAACAACAAGTTGCGCGTGGAAGAGCCTTCAATCTAAATCACCGCCAGGCCCAGAATGACAACAATGTTGTCAATGGTACGTTTCTCGTAAATGGTATTTATGCTTCATGTTTATTTGATATTGGTGCTGATAATTGTTTTGTATCGTTAGAATTCGAAAAGGTTTTAAAATGTAAGCGCGCTAAACTCCCAAAGACTTTCGATGTGGAAGTCGCCACCGGAAGAACCGTTACCGTTAATTCCGTCTTACGTGGTTGTAATCTCGATCTCAACAACCATGTCTTCTCGATCAATCTCATACCTATGCAATTAGG